>OW152840.1:1162842-1338854 GCA_933534255.1 Iphiclides podalirius | reverse complement strand
GCCCCGCCGGCGTGTGAGCTAAATTAGCCTCCCCACCTTGCGGCAGGGAGGAGTGTGCCTAAAAATAACAACTAATTTGCCTGTGCTTTAGGTGCGCTAGAGTGGGTACCTAGCTGTCGCCTATTGCAACAAGCATACAGTTAATAAATGAAACAATGCCGCCTCTGAGGCGAGAAGTGTGTGTAGGATTCTACTTACAAAACAGGAACCTGCCTACGAGCACAACACTACACTAACACTAAACTACTGCACTATTTGCACAAGATTTAAATTGCAACCGAGGTTGCGAGTGGCGTCTAATTCGGGTGGCATGTGCCCTCCGTCTTAGAGAGACGTCCGTTCCGTACGAGAGCACGAAGCGGAATGAATACCTAGGTTTAGTATTCAGTGTTTCTGTTATAACGATTATTAGCCTTAATAAGTGTTGTGATTTTCCAGTGTTTAAAGTTGTGTAGATAAATGGTTGCTTTCATGTTTTGTGAAACTAAATAAAATTGTTCAATTGTTGTGCTATTACTAATTTAAATTAATTATGAATTCCGATGAAATTAATTCCCCCGCTTTTATACATATGTAATAAAATAGGTGATATCCACAAACAATTAAGTGTA
This sequence comes from Iphiclides podalirius, assembly GCA_933534255.1. Lineage (NCBI taxonomy): Eukaryota > Metazoa > Arthropoda > Insecta > Lepidoptera > Papilionidae > Iphiclides > Iphiclides podalirius. The sequence continues at coordinate 1,338,243 of OW152840.1, read as the reverse complement.
AATAATTTCAAACACTTTGTAAAAGCTACCTTAATGGTAAGGGCCTATTATAATGTCGAGGAAAACATTGAGGACAAGGATGTGTGGAAATGACTCTTCCCTGCACTCGCAAATCCCCTGGTTTCTGCTAATTTAATACTTAAATATTTTTGGGTATGCACTTACTTAATTCAAAAAACGAGAAAAAAAGATAAGACAGAGTTTATTGTCAGTTGTTCTCTAGACAGGTCTGGTCAGTGAATAGGTGGTAGTTTTAACATTCAATAAGAGTTTAAAACAAGTGTACATTTGACTTTGACTTTGAATACATTCATCTTTATGTTGTTCGGCAGAGCCTCGCCGAGTGGCGAAAGGGCCGTTGGGCCGTGGAATGAAACCGACCCCAATATCAGTCGTACATCATTTAATACTAATGAGAGAACTTATAGGCAACATCACAGGATAGGCCCCTAGAGCGCCATCTTGCGGCCCTCGATGGAGATCTCGACGGCCCTCCGCGAGCCGCTCTTCATCCGCTTCTGGTCCATGAACTTCTTCATCTGCTTCTCATAGCGCGTCATCTTCTTCTTGCTCATCTGCGCGGTGGTGGTGGTGGTGAGAGTGAGTGAGTGAGTGGGCGGCGGTGGGCAGAGTGGGAGTGGGAGTGGGAGTGGGGGTGGGGGTGGGGGTGGGGCTCACCCTGGACATGTCGGCGTCGCAGGTGGACTTGGGCCGCACCACGTAGTCCTTGTTGGAGGGCAGCGGCACCCTGGCGCGCCCCACCCAGCCCGGCTCACCCGGCCGCGCCGCCCTGGCCGGCATTCGCTCATTTGAAACTTCTATGCATTTTAATGTTCAAGTAGCGACGGCAAATATATTGCGAGAGTATAACGAGATTGGATTTTAGAAACAAACAAGACGTATCAAGGATGAGCAGAAAAAAGAATATAATGATATTAGAATGGAAAAAATTTATAGAGAAAATGAAGCATAATTGAGGAGTGTTGGAACAAAACCGATAAAATCAATTTATAAACGACTAAATTGTTTTTCGTCTCGTAACATAAAAATCTGACCATAAACCGATAAATCAATTGAATTGTTTCATGATTGCATCGAATTGGAATATACATCCAAAAATCTTTAGAAATTTTCAAGGGTCATGCATTTGGTCGGTTGGTTTAAAATCAAATCTTAAACCAACAAATTCATATCCAAAGATTAATATGACACATGGGAAAATTTTATATATTTAATGTCCAAAATTCAGAAAACTTTGATAAAAAAGTAGAAGGATTGCGAGATTCGAAACGAATACATTGAAAAAAATATGATATTACATACGGCACATACCTGTCAGTCTGTAATAAATTGAACGTGTAACCGAGACCCCTATAAATCCGTCACCTGTCTGCGTCCGCGTGCGCGTGCGCCGCGTGGGCGGGGTGCGCCGCGTGGCCGTCGCGCCTCGCGGGGCCCGAGCCGGAGGGGCCGGAGGGGCCCGCGGCGGAGGGGCCCGAGGCGGAGGGGCCCGAGGCGGAGGGGCCCTCCTCCTCCCGGCGGCGCGCGCCCGCCATCGCCTCGTCGCGCGCCTGCCGCTCCTCGCGGCTCATCGCTGCCGAACGAGCGGGCTCGCTACAGCGCCTCATCGTTCGATAACCACTGTATCGTACGATAGCTTCCTAACTTTCACAACTTGTGTATTAAAGGAACGCTACTAACGGCTCGTAAGGAAAACGCCTCGTTTTGTTAATGTAGGAACCGGCCGTACGCGCCTATTATCTACAGGTCGTTATGAAACATACGAACATATAATAACTAAAGGCCGATCGTTGAATATAGGAACCGGGCATAAATCGTTTTAAACCTTTTCTACTATTTTCTTCTAAAAACGTATACGTTAAAATTTTAGTAAAAAAAAGGAACGAAAAATTTCTCGCCGCTAAGGGAATCGAGCCCATATCTTCGGGATTTGCACCCGAACGCTCTAGCCACTAAGCTGAACAGCTGATTGCCACACTACCAAAATTCAATGCAATGCTTAGCGCATCCACTGTCATATCCTCTCCAGCAATTCCCCGCGGAATGGACCCGACAGTACCTAGTGTTTATATCGAGTACCCTTGAAGTCCGTGGAGAGGTTGAAGATGGGCCGCGCCCACTCGGAGATGAGCCGGCCCGCCCTCTCGCGGTTCGCCTTGGTCTCCTTGGGGTGCTTGTAGAGGTACATCACCGCCTTGCCGATGCCCGACTGCTTCAGCAGCGACTTGTCGATCGAGGGGAACTGCGGACACATTTGTTCTGACCGCTTTGACTATCACCGAACATTTTAAAACTTTACAATATTTTTAACTTTTGAAAAACTCTAAATTGGAGAAATTATCTCAAACAATAAAAAACGTGAAAATTTCAATAACCTGTAAAATTTTTAAAAAATACAACAAATTTTGTGATATCTTTAAAATTTTATACTTAAGAAACAAAAAAAGAGATACATTGATATTTTTTCGAATATCGATAACTTATAATACAATCTCTATTAGATCTACACATTAATATGTATTGTGTATAAACTTCACTTAGTATTTTCACACAATACATATTCAATATTTTCCCTTAGTAGGTCCCCAGGTCCGTGGAATTCTTGAAGTAGGTACTAATAGAAGTAATAGTAATAACCTATAAGAGTGCAATACTGAATATATCCTATTCTCGGCCTCCTTTAAACAAAATTCTTGCATAATCAAGTTCGTAATCTATTGCTGAATTAAATAATATATTATTTAATCGTAGACGTAGCAATTTAATTTGAAATAAAATTATGTCATTGTTCTTTAAGGTGATAAATCATTCATCAAATTAGATAGTTTAGTTAATAACCTGCCATTTAATAAGGTGATCCCGTTTAAGTCTCTTGACCACCACAGTCGAGTCCAGCAAATCAGATAAGACCGACAACTTGTAAACTACAGATGTAAATATATTATACAGTACCGGTCCAAGAACCGATCCTTAGGATACACCAGCCTTTATATGATGAAGGCTGGATCGCGTTTCTCCTTTTCTGATTTGGAAGGATGGATCAGAGGTAAGATGCCACAAGCGTGAACATGGAATGTGGGAGACTCAGAGAAGATATTTTGAATTTGAATATGAATACGGGCGTTAGGCTTATTGGTCGATGTGATGATGGTTCATGTTCTGGTTTTCCTTGTTTATTAATCTTCACTACTTGGGAATTGCAATTTCCATAGGGTTGGGAAATAAATAAAAAAATATGTAATAAATTGTTACCACATAAGGTTATTGCAGTCCAGTAGTATTAATATATATCTATCCCTTGACTATGGGTACTACGCCTATCTCTATATTTATATTATCTCTCAAAGGCCTTTTATTTGTTAGAACTTTAATGATTCTCGCTATTTTAAAGCAGATATTTGCTGCTATGGAGGCAAAAAAGAATGCTATCCGATGACAATATGTTCCAATGAAAGACAGTGGGCCACTCACGTCCATGAGCAGCTTGAGGATGCTCTCGCGGATGAGCAGGCAGGGCAGGGCGCGGTTGGGCATGGGCGCCAGCCAGTCGCAGAGCACGTTGAGCACGTTGTGCTCGAGGAAGGCCAGCTGCAGGTCGCGCTTGATGAGCTGCGACATGGCGCCCTTGAGCATGGACACCTTGCGCACGGCGGGCTGGTTGCGGCGGTTGAGCTCGCGGTCCTGCTCCGCCGCCTGGCGCATCTGCTGCAGCAGCTGCGCGATCAGGTCGTCGTTGTCGTTGATGATGTCGATGTCGCGCCGCCGCCGCCGGCCGCGCCGCTCCTCGCGCTTGCGCGCCAGCATCAGCTCGAAGTCCGACATGCCGCCCGTCGCCTCCAGGCTGCGCCAACGCCCACGCCACCGTCACTACGCGCCCTCGCCACCTCAACCCAATCGCCCACCGCCCACCGCCCACTTCCCGGAGCCCACCTCTTCGAGTCCGGCGCGACGTCGTCGTCGGACGAGTCGCGCTCCCGCTCCGCCGGCGCCGCCTGCTCGGGCTGCCTCGCCCCCTCCGCCCCCTGCGCCCCCTCCGCCCCCTCGCCGCCCTCGCCCCCCGCCTGCGCCACCCCTCCCGCCGGACGCACCCCGGCCGCCTCGCCCTCGTCGTCCGACTCCAGCCGCACGGTGCGCCGCTTCTTGTCGACTGCAAGTGCCAGACTGCAATGTATGGTGACCTTTTAGACAACACTCGATCCGAATTTGAATCGAAACCAACCCCTGTGCGACGGTGAGCCCGATCCGGAACGCGAACGCGATCTGAGGATGAAACATGTTCATGATTTAATCATTATTCTAAAATGTATACACAAAGTATAAGTAATCAAAGGAAACAAATAAATTATCGATCAAACAGATGTCAACATTCACCGACCAAAGGTGTGCATCCCTGTGCCCTTGCGAATTTACACTCTTAACTTTATTTAGTCGTACTTTTTCAATGCTAACGCGAGAGTTTAAAGAATTAGTACTTATAATAATATAGCCGTATTCACCTGGAACGTGACTTGGCCGATCCAGAGCGTGACCTCGATCGTGATTTGGACCGCGAGCGGACTCGCGACCTTGTCGGAGAGCGTGACCCGGACTTTGAGCGGGACTTGGAACGGGACTTTGAGCGCGAGCGCACTCGCGACCTTGACGGAGAGCGTGACCCGGACTTTGAGCGGGACTTGGAACGGGACTTTGAGTGCGAGCGCACTCGCGACCTTGACGGAGAGCGTGACCCGGACTTTGAGCGGGACTTGGAACGGGACTTTGAGCGCGAGCGGACTCGCGACCTTGACGGAGAGCGTGACCCGGACTTTGAGCGGGACTTGGAACGGGACTTTGAGCGCGAGCGGACTCGCGACCTTGACGGAGAGCGTGACCCGGACTTTGAGCGGGACTTGGAACGGGACTTTGAGCGTGAGCGAACTCGCGACCTTGACGGAGAGCGTGACCCGGACTTTGAGCGGGACTTGGAACGGGACTTTGAGCGCGAGCGGACTCGCGACCTTGTCGGAGAGCGTGACCCGGACTTTGAGCGGGACTTGGAACGGGACTTTGAGCGCGAGCGGACTCGCGACCTTGACGGAGAGCGTGACCCGGACTTTGAGCGGGACTTGGAACGGGACTTTGAGCGCGAGCGGACTCGCGACCTTGACGGAGAGCGTGACCCGGACTTTGAGCGGGACCTGGAACGGGACTTGGAACGGGATTTCGAGTGAGACCTGGAGCGGGATCTGGAGCGTGATTTGGAGCGAGATTTAGAGCGAGATTTGGAGCGCGATTTGGAGCGAGACGCTGAGCGCCGTTTGCCGCGGGACTTGGAGGCGGGCGGCGAGCCGGATCCAGATCGCGAACGTTTCCTTTTGCGACCTGAAACGTGAAATTCTGCACTGTTAATTGATGATGTACGAAGCTGGCGCGAGGCCTGCTTTAAACGAGTCTCGGGGGCCCTGTCCCCATTACTCGGGCATGTATCTCGACCAGCGAATAGCTGGTCGGTGGTGAGATGGCCATCGGCCATCCCTATCCCTGACCGCGGTAGCGGCACTTGCGGGTGTACGGCGTTTCACGCGGTGTGTAACGCGAGGACGACATCGTCTTCGACACAGCGGCGGAAGTGCGGTCGGGTCCGGCCCCCCAATGGCCTGTTCCGACCGCAGTAGCTCTCGTGCGAGCGGACGACCGTCAGGAGGACGGGCGTGGAGTGGAGCAATATTCTCCAGGTGTGGGTGTGGTCCGTTGTCAGCCCTGTCGTACAAGCGATGGGCCAACCGGACCACAAACTCCTCGATGGACACGATATTCAGGTCTCTGGCGATTACGTCGTTACTAACGTAACGCCCGGCTCCCACGATTGCTCGAAGGGCGAGGTTTGCTGCTGCGCGTGGAGCCTGCGCCTCTGCGAGGCGGAAACCAGTGCATACCACGCTGGAGCGGCGTAGGTCAAGCGCGAACGGATGTAGGTTTTATAGACGCCCAGTTTCGTCTTAACAGGTAGCTTGGATGCCAGGATTGGGTAAAGGACCGCTCGAGCTGCCCTGGCTTGTCGAACAGAGTGTTCGACTTGGGGCGCCATACTCAGCGAGCGGTCTATCCGGCACCCAAGATACCTGATGGTGTCCTGGTTCGTTATCGCTTGACCTCGCAGCTCAAGCGTGGGTTGGTGTTTGATGTGGCGGATGTAGATGGCGGACGTTTTGTCAACATTGACAGACATCCGCCACTTATCCAACCACTCGGGCAGCAGGTCCAATTGGCGCTGCATCTTCCTCGCCGCAAACGCCGCGTTGTGTGAAGACGTGAAGAACGCACTGTCGTCCGCGTACAGGGCCAACAGTACGTCTTCATCCCAGTCGGAGGCGTTTTGCTCCAAGGTGGGAATGTCGTCCGTGTACACCGCATACAGGTGTGGCGACAGACAACTACCTTGTGGTACACCAGCTTTGATACATCGTACCGCCGAGTCGGCTCCCTCGACGTGTACGACGAACTTCCGGTCCCGGAGAAACGACGCTACTAACCGCACGAGCGCACGGTGGGTGGTGGTATTTTCCAGCAGCTTATGTAGCAGGCCTTCGTGCCACACTCTGTCGAAGGCCTTCTCCATGTCGAGAAGGACCCCCAGACAGATGCGGCCCCGGTTGTACTGGGCCGCAAGATAGTGCAGCACTCGGGCCAGCTGCGCCGTGGTGGAATGGCCACTGCGGAAACCGAACTGTTCCCTGCGTAGCTCGATGCAGGGAACTATTCTCCGCAGCAGCAACCGTTCAAAAAGTTTGGCTACGTGCGGCAGTTGCGTAATCGGTCGGTAGCTCCCCGGAAGTCGTCGGTCCTTGCCCGTGTTTCGGCAGGACGATGATCTTACCGGTTTTCCACTCAGAGGGGAAGTGCGCCGTGCGCAGTACACCATTGTACAGGCGGCACAGCGCCACTAACCCTCTTTTCGGTAGTTGCCTTATCGCCAACGTCGTGATTCCGTCGGTGCCGGGTGCCTTGCGGAGCGCGAGATGACTCGCGGCTCTACGCACTTCGGCCGGAGTGATGAAAAGTCCACCATCCAGCCGTGGCACCGGCTCCGACAGGAACACCTGTATGTGCCGCTCCACTTCTTGGTGGAACGCAATGGCACCTGGGGCCGATGTCTTGGCCACAAATTGCCCTTCTAGGTGCTCTGCCAATATGTCAGCCCTGTCTTGGGCTGCAGCGTGCTTACGCCCATCGCTACCCACGAGTGGACAGATGGGCTGTGATGTGCGGCTGAGCTGTCGGTTAAGGTGGTGAAGGGAGGTTTGCGACTCGGAGGCCTGCTCAATGCGGCGCTCCCACTCCTCACCCCTGTACGCCTTGATGGCTGCCGACAGCTCGTCCTTGAGCCGATTGAGTTTTGTCTTTACTCGTGGGCAGCGGGTGCGGGCCCACAGCTTCCTAAGCTCCCTCTTCTCGTGCAACCGATGGAGGAGCCTACGCGGGAGCGTGTCTTTTCGGTGCACCTGCGGCACCGCTTTGGTCACCGCGCGCAATTCTTCCTGTATTTTACAGGTGATTGTGCGCGCGGCCTGCTCCACGTCTTCCGCGGTTGATATGGGTGCACCGAAGCTAAATGTGGACATTGCCCTCGAATAGGCTCCCCAATCGGTCCTATATTTAGGGCCCCTGGGAGCCAGTGAGTCCGCAGCCAGACTCAGCACGATGAGCACAGGGAGGTGCTGCGTGTCCGCATCGTACAGCACCTCTACCTGGACAGGGCATGGCACTTTGTGGCAGAGCACGATGTCCAGGACATCCGGAACGTGATCTTCGATGGTGGGTATGTGTGTGGGCTCATCAGGGCCCAGCACTTCATAACCCACCTCCTCGGCATGTTCGTATAGACTCCTGCCTGCGGGGTTCTCAATTCTCGATCCCCACGATGGATGTTTGGCATTGAGATCCCCCGCTATAATGGCAGGAGTGTTATCAGAAAAGATATTCCGGATGTCACTGGCGTTGAAGGGCAAGCCGGGCGGGCGATACACAGCGAACATACGTATCTCTTTCCCGCCCACGTGGAGGCATACTCCTATGGAGCGCGTGCTTATAAAGCTGCGCAGCTCCTCTTCGTCGTGTACTAGGTCCCGTCTTACCAACACGGCCGTACCTCTATAGGCATAGCCGTGGTCTGGGGAGATCTCATCCCTACGGTATACGACGAAGTTCGATAGGCGGAACGGCTGACCCGGACGGAGCTTGGTTTCCCCGAGCAACACAACTTGGATGTTGTGCTGCTGAACCAGCATCCTTAGCTCCGGGAGCCGTTGCTGTATGCCTCCAGGGTTCCAGTACATGGCCCTAATTTGTGGCGCCATTGCGTACCGCGGTCAGGGATTTAATGGCGTTGGTCAGCGCCGTTAAGGTGTCGTTACCCGTCGCAATGGAGACAAGGACATCCCCCAAGATGCCCGTCACCAGCCGGATTAGTTGATTAATTGCCTCCTCTATTCACTGCGCGACGTACGTGGAGTCGCGGGAATGGGAGGCAATGACGTGGTGGGTGGGTGGTCCCCTTACCCCTTGGCCTTGTTGGGCCGGTTGTTGGTGTGGGCGCGGTGCGACTATTGCCGCTGTGGCAACATTTTCCCGCTGTTTTTGCTGCTGTCTCTTTTTTAGTGCAGCGGTGGTGGTGGTTTGGAAAGCGACGGGGGGCTGCGGGGTCACCACAGCTTGGCCCGCTGTATGCGGTTGGGGGGTGCTCTTCTTCTTCCTCTTCCCCCTCTTCTTCTTCTTTTTAGCCACTTCACCACGTATTGTGGCATCATTGGCCGGTGGCATGAGGGTGGCATGAGCGCCTGCTGCTGACTGTGTCGTGCTCACAGTTGCAGGGGTTTTCGCCGAGGTTCCCCTGAGTTTGAGGGGGAAGAGGCATTGTGCTCCTTTCGGGAGGGTGTTGCACTTGTCTGGGTGGTGGTGGTGGTGGTGGTGGTGGTGGTAGTGGCGGTGACAATTTGATGCCACGGCTCTTGGCCACCCGTTGGAGCACCGCACAACGCCTGTCATTGGCCGCGTGCGCTTTTGCGCAGTTGGCACACTTCGGTGTTTCGCCCTTGCGTGGGCATTCAGCCGAAATGTGCTCGCCAGCGCAGCGCACGCAGCGCAGGGGTCGGTGGCAGTTGGCAGACGGGTGACCGAACCCCTGACAGCGGTGGCATTGTGCGGGGCCACCCTTTCCATGCCAGGCCTCTATAGTAATGCCTGACATATTTAGCACCTCTGTGACGTCATAGAGGCGCTTTAATTCATTTTTATCGAGGTGGTCGAGTTTGAGATGATAAAGTGTTCCCGGCCTCGACCTCTTGGGTGGAATCGCTCTCGAGTAAGTAGCCGGGAACCCAATTCCCTTGAAATACTCGACCACCTCATCTGGCGAAGTGTCCCTGGGGAGCCCTCTAATCCCTACTTTTGTGGGTACTTCCTCCGGTGGAGCGTAGCAAAACCACACAATGGTGGGGTCTTTTTGGCTACACTCGACAAGGTAGCGCTGAATTACACGGTATTCTGCGGCGTTTTCTGGGGTAAAGCGCACTCCCTTGCCGAGCGGCCTGGCGTTGGGTGCATGTCCTAACTGTCCTTTGAGGACAGAGAAGTGTTTCGTCCATTGTGGTAAACATTCCACCACAATGGGCGGGTATTTACGCCCCTTCTCCTCGGCAGGTTGAGGTGGCGCTTGGTTGGTCCCCTGTGTAGTTGGGGACCGTCGGCGTGGAGATGGTGGAGCCGAAGCCGCGTTGGCGTACGTCGGTGGTGCTGATGTAGCATTTGAGGGGCCAGGTTGGGGCTCCTCAGAGTCCATCTCGACCTCGTTTAATGCGGTTTGTTGATCCGCTGTTGATGGTCCAAGTGTAGGCTCTATGACGTCGATGATGTGTGTTGGGACATCCTGCCTCTTGTCCCTGTCTAAAACTGAGTCGTCCAGTTTGGGACGTTTATCATCCTGAGTTGGCGACTCAGGGGATGTGGGTGGACGAGGAGTCTTCGTCCGTTGCGGTAGTGGCGCTGTAGCCACTTGTTCCCCGCTTACGGGTGTGGTTTGGACGGGCTCAGCGGCCTTGGTAGGCACGTTACCCTTAGGCTGGGGTGGTTGGGTCTGCTTCGGCAAGATCCTGGTTACCTCATTGGTGAAAATGTTCCTTTCAACAAGGATTTTTACCTGAGGTTTGGCGCGTCTGGATTTGGTGGTGGTCGCAGCTTTTTTGCCGCGAACCATTGTGGCGTGTTATCAACAGTGCACATCTAAAAATTAGAGCACACCGCAGAATTGGTGCACGCACTCTTTTTGCGCACGTCTGTTGAGGCTGCTCCCTTGTACCGCAACCCACCGGGGGACGCCCGGAGGGAAATCCTCCGATGAGGCAAGCTGTTTCGGATATAGCCACAACAGACAGCGGATGGAGTGACTTGGCTGTTTTAGGCTACTGAGTTAGCCCTACCTCACCACTGGACCCTTTTTAATTAAAAAGGGCGACCAAGTAGCGAGCAGCTACGCGGTTGAACTTGGTTGAGCGCTGAAACGACAGAAAGCCAAGAACGAACAGCGAAAGAGGAACGAAGTGTCCTAGGCGACTCGACGCGGAACGGAGCAATGCTCGACGCTCGGCGGAGTTCGCTTCGGAAGGCTTAGGCTGTGCACAACCCTACTGCAGATGCAATGAAGGCGTACAACAACGTTTACCACTCACTTGGTCCTCAGCACTGTTAATTATATTCAATTTTCGAACGTATTGTAAGTAGAGTTACGGCACAGAACTATGTGAATAATATAGTTCATACAGTTTTGAAATCTGACCTCGTAAGGTATTACACAAAGAGTAAAGTAAAGGTAAGCAAGGTCGCTTAGCAACTCACTACTGACCTCGCTGATCTTCCTCATCCTGGTCCATCATCTCGGGGGACTTGCTGTGGGCACGGACATCGAAGGGAGACTTGCTCCTTGACCTCGACTTGGACTTGTTCGGCGGAGCGCTTCTCGATCGGCTGCGCGACTTCGAGCCGGACTTGGCGCGGGAGCCGCTGCGTGAACGGGACTTTGCCGGGGACCCACTGCGGGAGCGAGACTTTGCCGAGGACCCACTGCGAGAACGGGACTTTGCCGGGGACCCACTCCGAGAGCGTGATTTTGCCGGGGACCCGCTCCGAGAGCGCGATTTTGCTGGGGAACCACTGCGAGAGCGGGACTTTGCTGGAGACCCACTCCTGGAGCGAGACTTTGCCGGTGATCCGCTCCTCGACCGTGACCTGCTGTGCGAACCGGAGCCGCTCCTGGACCTCGACCTAGCCGGTGATCCGCTCGCGGAGCGCGATCTGGCGCGGGAGCCGCTGCGAGACCTGTTCCTCGCTGCGGAGTTCTTCGAGCTCCGCGAGCCAGAGCGCGAGGAGGCGCGCGACCCGCTCCCGGAGCGCGAACTGGACCTGGATCTGGAGCGCGCGGAACCGTCGTGGGACATCTTCGACTCTGAACCTACCTGAACATTTGAGTAACATAAGCCAATATTAACACCCACCCCACTCATCATAGACACTCAAAATAGCATGGACTCCTATGAATTCCTGTAAATGTTTTGTACCAACATATATGCCACAATATTGGGTTGAGCTCTTGTTTTTTATGCGAAATGGTGGCAAACAAGCTGGCAGTTCAGCTGATGGTTAATGATAAATGCCGCCCATTGATACTAGCAACACCGGAAGGGTTGCAGATGCGTTGCCATCTTTTAGTTAACTCGGCCCTGGCTACCTAACTCACCAGACCAAACACAGAAGTGTATCACTTCTACTTTACGCTGGTCTTCTGTCAGGTCCTGGTTCTTATCCAGATGCACCTGCCCATTTGTGCAACAGCAAAAACTATTGCACGGCCTTAACTATCACATTTAAATGTTTAAAAGCTGTGATGGACTCCAAAATTGTTATGCAGAAAATTATTACAACATTTTTTTAATGCAAGCATCAATTAAAATCGTTTTTTTCAAACATTATTCTTATCATGATAGCAGTTTTCCTCAAATAGATTTTTGGTAGATGAACCTTTCTCAGATAAGTTGCAAATCTTTCAATAATAAAATTAATAGCTTTATTGTCACGACTGAAAACTAAATTCATTTCCCAAATAATTATATGTAGTTAGCAATAATATAATATAATACTACAACATTAAAATTAAACTAAAAAAATAATCAACTTTATTTGAATTTTTTTTACAGCAATGTCAAAAATTCTGCCATTTATCTTTCGTTACCTTTAACACAACATGTTTAACATTATGATGAGGCAGTATTATGTGATTAGGTTAAGAGCGATACAAGACACAGTTGTTACTATTTTCAAATATTAGCACCCCTTCTTTTATTGACATTAAGGTTAAATGTTTCATGCAATGCAAATAACATTTAATATAATTTTTTTATTATTTATTTTGTTTTAAAAATTACAAAAATACCTGAACAAATTAAAAATAGAAGGCATTGTAACATCCTGTAGCTGAGTGGATAAATTTTAGAACTAGCTGCTGTCCGCGACATGTAACATTCAGACAGAAAGACAGATATACATAAATAAAAATATGTATATAAATTATAGCATATGTGTTATTCTGATGTATAAGCTATATTATTGTAAAATTTCATTAAAATCAATTCAGTAGTATTTGCATGAAAGAGTAACAAACATCCATCCATACATACAAACTTTCGCCTTTATAATATTAGTAAGGAAGTAAGGATTTAAGAATACTTACTGATCGACTGCGGGATCGTGAATTCCTCCCATCTGTTAAAATTTAAATTATATTTAAAAATAATAAATTAAAAGCCATGTCAAATACAGAATAAAACATAAAAATATGAATTATTTTTAAAACATTAGGTCAATAATGTTGTATTTTTAATGTCGAAAACTGCTTTTTAAATAATTAAGTAAAAAGAACCCTCTTCAATGACTATTGGAGCCAGGGGGGAACACTTTCCTTTGTCTATGCTTATGCCTAATTTACATTTACTATGAGCAGTCAGTTAAATTAAAACTTAAATTTAATAAATTTTGTCTATTTTTTCATTTACTAGACGTTTTCTTCATTATCATATAGCACTGTAGATAATTATAACCAATTTGACACACCACACTATTGTTGCAAATTAAAACAGGTTGACTAATGTTTATTGATGTTTAATAATATTGAATTTTTATCATTTAAGCAATATATTAAAGAATTTTTTTTTAATCCATCTTAGTTTCATATTTAATGTAACTTGATATTCCTTAATTGCTCTTTGTCCTTCATTAATTTTATAAATTAAAACACTACTGGGCAAAGGCGTCCTCTGTACTGGGTATTAGGGATTGTTCACCACCGGCCCAACTGTGGATTGGTGTACTTCACATAATAGTTTCTAAACATATTATTTTAGAAATTTAAATTTTTATAGTGCTAATCTCTGCACTTTTTCTACAAATGTCATTATTTCAAAAATATGTAAGTTTATGCACAATGTTTTCCTTCACTGCTCACATGTGCAATAATTCAGCACTTAAAATTAACAATTTTATTGGTGCAGGCACCAGGGATCAAACTCGAATGCTCGCTGCATATTGATCATTTATTTTATTATTTACCCCAAATCTGGCCTTCCCCTACAATAGGAACCACTTGACATGTTTGCACATCACAAAGGTTACTCCTAATGTCAATATATGATAAATAATGGTTTGAATAAATTGTTACTTAACTAAAACATGAGACTTAAAATGACCACAAAAAGTTTTGTTTTTGTATTATTATATAATTGTTTGCTCTTACTGCATTTGTATATTTATTTGAAAATGGTTTATGCATAAAGAATTATAAATGATTCTCTAGTAAAAAAGTATGTGTTAAAGATATTTTGATCAATGATTCAATATTGAAATCATATCCAAAACGATATTTTCAATTTGAATCTGGGACAGAGTCCGTACATTCAAATATTTTATGCTTGGCATATGTTTGTTTGGACAACAGGGCCTAAAAAGAAAATATCAATATATCGATATTTTTTCTTAGATATATTGAGGCCGATATTAATACTTTTATAAATATTGATATATCAATATATTTTTTCACTTTCAGCATCCCTAATGACTTGCAATTAAGTGAAATGAGAAATTAAATTAAATTTTGTTAATTACTTATTTACTAAAAATGTATAAAGTGGTGATTATATCTCTATATGAAATGGGAGTTAAAATTATAGTAAAATAGATAGTAATAATAAATGAATAACCATGGAACTATAAAATAAGTATTTGTAATAACCAATACATCTTCTGAAATATAATTATTTCTAACAACAATGCAATAATAGCAAAATCTATTACCACAGCAAAACATAATATAATAATATAAACATTTTATTAGTTACCAATCACACATGAAATAGAAGGCATGTACAATTGCAGATTTGCCTTTGATATAAACGTTAAATTTGAAATCTAATACAGTTATATAGTAAAAGTTATGAGATTTTTTAACGCAAAACCAAAATTACAAAATTAATATCAAGTCCGCCAAAACAAGAGTTATAAAATTTAAATTATGAGTTTTTATGTCATAAATATTTCATCTTTATAATATAACAAAATAGTCTTCTATAAATTACATTTTAGAAATATACATATAGGTTATTTCATCCGGATAAAATATCTCACCTGTATCCACGTCCATTGTCGATATTTATTTACAACTCTTAAGGTTAAACAACTTAAATTATTTCACATTCACTTTTAGGCTACAGTATAGTCATATTGATTATGTGAATCATATTTTAGAAAATTAAAGTAAGACATGAGCTTAAAATTTAACCGCAATCAAAACGAAAAATCTTAATATCTTCTTTAAACTATTATTATCGAGAACGAGAATATCTTAAAGCTATAGAATATAAAATATAGATAGGGGCACAGACAATATATAATATACAGGTGTATAAGTAAAGTACGTAACGTATGAGGTCGTTCATTAACAAAAGTTAATAGATAGTACTACTATAGTATTATAAAGTACTCCAAAATCCTTAAAATAAATAGGATATGATTAATAATTAATTAAATGATCTGTTTCCTATTAATATTCTTCAATATATTTCTTCAAGTAGCAATGGCACACAATTCTACTTTTGTTTTGATACATCAAGATGAGGTCAAAATGCCTAAACTCCCAATATGTTACATTACAGCTCTTAACACAGCTCTAAATTTATAATTTTACGTTTCATGGCAATTTTCAAATAAATAGGATATATGTTACAAGTTGAAGTGAAGTGCACTTATCGATAGGAACTTGTCCTCGGTAGAGCCGCATGACAAAACATCATTTATTGTTACTTATTGCTCTTTATATACGAAATATATTATTATAGTCTTCGCAAGCTCTAAAGCTGCAAGTTCTTATTTTATTCTTCCGAAAATTTGGCTTGTTAATAGAAACTAGTCATTGAACATATGGCTCTCCCATTTCAATGACTAGTTTGTACTGTTTTAGTAGGTACTTAATAATAATTCGTATAATCGAACTAGCCAAACCTTAGGCTTCAATATAATATATGTTATAAAATATTTTATGTTATTATATATAAATTTCAGGACTGACCATTGAACTTGGCACCCTTTTAGAACTCACTTCTTTTGTCGGTAAAGTCAACATCCAAGGCATTACTAGATAGAATAAAACAAAGTCGTCCTACTTACATCTTTATAACTATACAACGGATCTTGATGCGGTGTATTTACTAAATAGAGTGATTAAAGTGGAATGTTTATATGTATAATACATTGCACACGTGCGAAGCGGAAGCGGGTCGCTAGTATGTATGTCATAATATAGAATTTGGCTCTCATTTCACATTTGTGATTTGACGGGATATTATAACTTTTTTTGGACAGAAATTATTAGTAGGTACTTAAAACTCATAATAAAATGAATATCAAATCGTTTTTGTTAACAACTGGATTTTCATTTTGTTTGCGCGGTATAATTTACTTTTTGTGTTAATTTCTATATTATCTTGTACCTTTGAAATGTTCAACGGAATTGCACATTCAGTATCCGAAATTTTAAGCGTTTTTTGTTTAACTTCTACTCTACACTAGTGCTCTCTTGTGCCTTGTTGTGACTTTTATCTAAATTGATAAGATATACTCCATCTAAGGTTTTAATTCAGGAGAGTCGAACGTACCCTTTACTAAATATTATAGAGAAGCATATGTCGAGAAGAGCGCTGTGAAGGCTAAGGCCTTGTGATTTGTGAATAATAATAGCATATGCTTTGCTTTTTGGTTAAAAAAGGGAGTTGTTCCCTGTGAACATATATATTATATAATATGTGAAACTTGGTCTTGACTAGTTCTAGTTCGTAAATTCTGTCTGTACCGTCTCAGCACTCCGGTTTCATGTCAAATTCTTTCACTGTCACTTCTATCTCACTTGGTGGGTAGGTCTTGGAAGGTGGGTCCTAACCCACCAGATGTGCAAAAATTAAAAAGTTATATACAAAATTTCAGATATACAAAAGTGAACATATATATTATATAATATGTGAAACTTGGTCTTGACTAGTTCTAGTTCGTAAATTCTCTCTGTACCGTCTCAGCACTCCGGTTTCATGTCAAATTCTTTCACTGTCACTTCTATCTCACTTGGTGGGTAGGTCTTGGAAGGTGGGTCCTAACCCACCAGATATACAAAAATTAAAAAGTTATATACAAAATTTCAGATATACAAAAGTACTCTTTGCTAACCCACCTTTGATTTGCATGAATTAATAAAACACAGGGACGTTTATGTATCATGTGTTGTGTGTTGTTATGTGTGAAATTTTACAATATGGCAATATTAAATTTAGACCAGCTGTTTGATCGTATCGTATTGTTATTTGTCATTTGTAAATTATGATATATGGTGTGTATCTTATTAGGATTTTTGCCTTTATCAGAGGTAACTATTATGTTCTAATGGAATGCGTTTCTTCAGTCATAATGTAAAAAATATAGATACCCTCATATCACGTGCTCAGGGATTAAGAAATACATCGTAAGGTTTTCGAAATAATAACAAAAAATAAGTAACAAAAATAAGTGCGAAAAACCAATGTAGATAAAATATTTTGAGATTTTCCTCAATGCAAATAGCCGTTAATTCATTGGTTAAAGCGTCGTCTGGGCGCGAATCCAAAACTAGGAAGATGTTGATTGACAAATCAATCGTTCCCGCAGTACTTTTCGGCTTTTTATTTTTCATAATTCAATATTTCATCTTAAGTGCAGAGATTAGCACTTTTATTTCAAATAGTGAGAATGACATTTTTTGTTAATTGTGTGTGGTGGGGTAAGTAAAATTTATTGTACTTGTAACCCAACCTACCCGTTATGTACGTAATTAATGCGTTGCGTACGTAACGTTAAAATCTAAACAATAAACATAGAATCAATTTTCATTTAGAATGTCTGAATGATTGAAATGTAATTTATAAATAGATTTTTCTGTTGCTAAATAGTAGTTCCTAAAATAAATCGCCATGAACGATGTTGGTAAATTGCCTTTAAAGCGAGTTGAATTATCCTTGACAAAGTTTAATGAAGTTGCGATACCTCATCATCTGGATTTACTGAGACAACATAAGGCAAACATTATCAAGGTAAACATTCAGTTTTTATTCTAATTCATAAAAATATTAAAAATCCTTAATAAAGAAGTTCTAGTATTGTATAATTCGTAAATGTTTTTGGCATAAAAATACGTTTCTATAAATAATCTTTTGGTGTCGTAGTAGCAAAATAGTTATATTACAAACACTCCAAGTTCAAGGATGTGGTTGTGAAATTATTTGTAAGTAAGTTCAAACTTGACTATCTCTTAACAGCCTACTAATGTTTATTTTTCTTGTTTCATTGCAATTGTTCAGTTTTTTCTTAAAACTAAGAAACATCCAGCATTTAGAAAAACAATGCATTTCAAAAGTTTAATTAACATTCAGAACAATATGACAATGTAAAATTCACATGATTTATTTGTAAAGATTTGAAATAGATATGTAATATTGCTTTAGTCTTTCATTATATACTTGTCTAGATTAAGAAAAGCTTATCAAACTATGTGTGAGTACCGCTCGTAATCTTATTGTAAACAAACTGTCTGCTCTGCATTTAGTAGTGCAAGTTATACAAAATAGGTTGCATAAAGTAATTATTTTGTAGATTAGTAGTTTTATTTATTTTAGTAACGACAAAAAATACAATGAATACAGTATTTTATACAATGAAATCTGTTTCTAAAATGTGCTGCATAATCACTTTACAGCTTTTTTTTAAAGTACAGAATATGTAGGTAATCTGAAACCCAAAATAAAAGAACTAACAAAAATACTATTTAGTGCATGACATCATGGGTTTCATTTATTTTGTGTAGGTAAATTATCATTTGCTGATGATGTAATTTTTAAAATAATTATGTTCTGATAGAAAGATGATGTCATGATATTTTCGTTTTGTCTCACATAGTTTTCCCAAAACTTCCTAGTAAAAAATTGAGAACACTGGCTAACCCAACTAACCTACGAAATAATGAACGAAAAAATTATTGTTTAATGTTTTCTTAAATTATTAGTAGTTAAATAACTAAACCTAATGATGAAAAGTGATCTTGGTATTAATATACGATTTTCCTAAATAATTGTGACACAATTTGATAGTACAGATAATTATTTTTGTGAGCATGCTGTCCATGATTAAAATGACACTGATGTAAGTGAAACATGGGTGTAATAATTTTAGTAGGCATTTTTTTGCACCTTTCGGTACCGCCAATGGGTTATTAGGATGTGTATATGTATAATCAAAGGCTTTAGTAATGTGGTAAAATTCAATCAATTTGACAAACTAGTTAAGATTTCATATTTGTAGCATTAGTTTTTTTACTTCATATTTAACACTATGGAACAAAATTCAATGTTTTTCTGATGTTATGACCCCACTCTGAAAATATTTTACTTATGCTATTGATATGTACCAGCGACATTTCCCTATTGGATAACTACATTTTAACTATGGTTATTGTCTATATGTATTATGAATATCATAAAACTTTTGACAAAGGTCAGTAGGCCACTGATAGGAATACAGCTGTGTACATATGTACATACAAAACAAATACAATGCCACAAACCCTAAATAACATAGAACAAAGGAGTACAATTTGCATGTAATAAAATTGTCATGTCAATATGTGTAATCTTAAATGTGGGTACTTTTTACTTTGTTGTCAAATAAAGTTAAACAAGTGAAGATAGTAGTAGAAGAGATATACGATTGACGTATTGTGTTAAGCTACCTAGCTAATTACATTATAGTAAATACTTAACGTCTTTTATTTTTATTCTGGACATAATAAAAATAATGAATGTAAATTAATTCAGAAATTTTTGTTTTTTAAATGAAAATAACATTTCCAGGTCCGTCTGGGTAAGTATCAAACCTCACAGAAGTCCGGCGTAAAGTGGAAGTGTTTTACTTCCGCGTTTCGTCTGGTAAGTGAGGTAGCCGAGGCCCACTTTATTAAAAAGTGGCAATACATCTGCAACCCTACGGGTGTTGAAAATGTCCTTGGGTTGCGGTTATCACTTAACACCAGGTGTTACGCCAGCAACCCCAGCTTATTTGCCACTTAATTACATAAAAAATTATAATAATTCACAAGATATTTATTTAAATCTTGTGACACATGTGTGGAACAGTGGCTCAACTTAATATGCTTGGGTAACAAATCTTGTTTTGGTTTTAGAGAACTTGTTAGTTCAGGAGTGATATTCTAAAAACATATACTAGTAGCATTATTAATACCATAATTCTCTTGAAGGCACCCTCTCCACAAGCCGCCGCCTCACGGCCGGCGCACCACAAGGCTCCTGCCTCTCACCTTTGCTCTTTACGCTCTACACGAGCGATATACCTAAAGACCCCCACGTCAATCTCGCGCTTTTCGCGGATGACACGGCGTTTTTTTATTCCGACCGCAACCTTAGACAACTAACCACTCGACTCCAAAGCGCCGCCGACCGCCTCGGCGATTGGTTCCGCAAATGAAGAATAGAAATAAATCCCGAAAAGAGTGTGGCGATTCACTTCACACGAAGTACTTACCCGTCACATCTTTATAATCCTATATATACTCCTCACTGGAGTACTGCAGTCCTATATGGAGCCCATCTTATGGAATTCACATTGAAAGAATTGAAAGGATTCAAAAACAGTTCTTGTACCATCTGACATACGCTAGTAATCGCTGCCTAACATTGAATTCTTACAACTCTCGTCTGCAACATTATAAAATGAACTCACTTGCTGTTAGACGCGAAGTAGCTGAAATTGTATTACTGTACAGAATATTGCATGGTAAAATAGAAAGTCCCGATCTTCTCGAGAAATTAAATCTCAGTCTGCCACGACATGGTGTCCGTTTGCAGAGGCGAAATGTGTTTGCGCTACCATTCCGAAATGTGTTTGCGCTACCATACCCGTTACGGTCAGCACTCTCCTTTGTACCGGCTGTGTTCGAACTACAATGCTATATGCCAGGATTTCGACATATTTAGTGTACGGTGTAGTAACATTAAAAAATATGTAAGGGCTAAAGTATAATTTAAAATTTATTTCAATAGTTGTATTAGTTGTAATTTAAATGTTGTTTTATCCACTATTTTTAATTTAGCTTTAATTTCTTTTGTTTTTCATTTTTTATTTTGTTTGAAAAGTAATTTTTTTTATTTCATTGTACAATTATTAATTGTTGAGAGTGTTTTTTGTGCATGTTATGTTCGCTCATTGAAGAACATTCACTTGTGTGTTAAGTTCCGTATCAACTTTATCTGTGTCCATTATTCTGTAATGTGAGTGTAATGTTCAGTTTGCGATCCTAATTAAATAAAATTAAAAAAAAAATAATGGCCCTCGCCAATGCAGAAAGTTGGGGCAAATATCCCTTTATGGCCAACCGCTCCCCTGGGAGAAAAAGGTATATACAGGCAAATACTTAGGAGTCACTTTCAACTCGCTATGTCATTTAATGCGTACATTAATAACGTTCGCAATAGAGCCGCGTTCGTCTCCGGCCGGCTACACAATTTAACTAACGCTAAAAGTAAAATGCCCTTAAGGCACAAATTATTATATAAGACCTGCGTACGACCTATTATGTCCTCCGCATGCATGTACATGGCCCACATGCACCCTACTCGCTTGTACAAGTTGCAAATAGTACAAAATAAGTTCATCCGCCGCGCAACCGGTGCGCAGTGGTATCAACGCAACGTCGATCTGCACAGCGATTGCAGACTCCCGACGATTTGCGAATATTTTAAAGACCTGACCAAACGGTTCTTCGATAGAGCCGAACATCATCCCAACCCTCTGGCGGTAAGCGCAGCAAATTACCAACCCGACACAAACGCGAACGTCAACAAGCGTCGCCCGCGAAATGTCCTCATCGACCCGGTCGAGGAAGGGGACTTAGATACGTCGGACCCACCTCCGGGGGTCCTGCCGGATAACACCACACCCACAGTTAGTGCAACAACAAACACACTAGTTGACCCTCGCCTCCGAGCACGGCGAGACCAACACAACGCGTAAAATAAAAAAAATAAAATAAAATAAAAATATCTTTATTCACATAGACGCTTGCGCGTTCTTATGAAACGTCAAAATTTTACAAGAAATGAACACGTTCGTAAGTTACCACCGGTTCGGAAAGCAGTTTCTGTTGAGAAGAAACCGGCAAGAAACTCAACAGTTGCTCTTTTTAAAAAAAAAATCAGTTTACAATATAATAGTACATGTACAATAGTCTTGTTTTAGCCTACGTGAGTATCAACAGTATTAACCCCACACATTGGCGTCGTCAAGATATTCAGCAATAGAATAATAGGCTTTAGCCATAAGTTTACTTTTAATTTTTCGTTTAAATTCATCAAGTGGCAGACTTAATATCGACTGTGGGATTTTATTATACATGCGCACACCTTGCCCCATGAACGACCTGTTTACTTTTTGTAAACGAAACAATGGCGTAGTTAGTTTGTCCTTATTTCTAGTATTTAGTTTATGTCTGTCACTATTCTTTAGATAACTATTAATATTATTTTTAACATACAAAATGTTACAATAAATATATTGAGACGCAACAGTGAGTATATTAATCTCTTTAAAAAGGTCTCTGAGTGTATTCCGGGCTCCGATGTTATAGATTGCTCGGACAGCTCTTTTTTGAAGAATAAATATAGAATTTATATCAGATGCACTACCCCACAACAAAATGCCGTAAGACAAGATGCTGTGGAAATAACTGAAATAAACAAGTCTGGCAGTGTCGATGTCTGATAGCTGCCTAACCTTCCTAACTGCAAAAACAGCGGAGCTTAACCTGTTCGCAAGAGATGATAGATGGGGACTCCATTGGAGCTTTGAATCCACTGTAATTCCCAAGAATACAGCGGACTCAACAGGATTAAGGGTTACGCTATTTAATGTTAAGCTAAAACTTCGCCTTCTTACGCTGGGAAGGGTAAAAAGAAGGCATTTAGTTTTTTTAGCATTTAACACCATATTATTAACGGTAAACCAGTGGAGGATACGCGAAAGTGCACTATTCACGTCGTCATAATCCGACACGTTTCGGTCAACCTTAAAAATGAGCGATGTGTCGTCAGCAAACAGTACAATATCACATAACTCACTGGCATAAAAGGGGAGATCATTTATATACACTAAGAATAATAATGGACCCAAGATTGATCCTTGTGGGACACCCATTTTCATGGGGGACCCTGTGGAATTTACATCATTTATAGATACTTTTTGAATTCTATTATTAAGGTAAGAGGCAATGAGATTGAGGGCGATGTCACGAATGCCATAATAATCTAACTTTTGAAGGAGGGTTTCGTGGTCTACACAGTCGAAAGCCTTTGAAAGGTCGCAAAAGACACCTATTGCATCTTGTGACCTTTCCCAGGCGTTATAAATATGCTTGACAAGTGCGACACCCGCATCCGTTGTCGATCTGCCTTTAGTGAATCCATATTGCTCATTGTGGAAAATTTTGTTCATATTAAAATGTACTAAGAGTTGATTTAAAATTAGTTTTTCAAAAATTTTACTCAGAGATGGCAATATGGAGATAGGTCTGTAATTTCCTGGATCATTTTTATCCCCACTTTTGAAAACGGGGATTATCTTACTGAATTTCATAAGATCTGGAAATATTCCAGAATCTATACATTTGTTAAAAATATTTGCCAAATATGGTGCAATATACGGCATTATTGTACTCATTAATTTTATGGACATGCCCCACAAATCTCCTGTATTTTTAAGATTAATAGAATTCAAAACTTTTATAATATCATTAGTATCTATGTGATTAAATTTAAACGTTTGTCGACAATAGGTAACATTATTTTTTAATACATTAATTGCATCAATGGGAGAGGATTTTAACGTGCATGTAACATTAATTGCAATTTCTGAAAAATAACTTTCAAAACTACTTGCAATTTCGTTATCTGAAGTTAAAAGTACACAAGTACACAAGTCGTACACAAGGTACACCCGCGTTCCGGGGCGGTTCTCACCGCTCCCAGCCACCGATTAGCTAATTGCACAGTCGACGGCCATCGGGGTTTCGGTCCGAACCGCGACCTCGATGGCCCTTAGATGACACACCATACTTAAACGCACGCATGAGCACATGCGCGGCCCTATCCACAGCGGAGGGCCCAAACCCGTGGGTTCTGGCTAGCCCACCGGTTCTGCGTCAGATGAAGCTTTAATAGTCTCGGGACTGAAAGCAAAAACATCAGTTAATAGAAGATAATTCTCTACCATTTAGTTATAATTACTAATAGAATTAAATTTATGACTTCTTTATGTTTTTCTTGACACCTTGATTTTTTCTTGACACCTTGATTTTTTCTTGACACCTTGATTTGGTTGTCTGGTGATTTATGAGCTCTGTACTTTTTTTTTATGGAAAAAGGAGGCCAACGAGCATGCGGGTCGCCTGATGGTAAGGCTCTCTTCTTGAAGTTCCCTAGGTCGTATCGGTCTGGAAATTAGCGACCATCCATGAAGTAAATTTCCGTCACTACTTATAATCTATCTTTTCTTTTCTATATCTTCTCTATATTATAAAGAGGAAAGATTTGATTGTTTGTATGTATTGAATAGGCTCCGAAACTACTGAACCGATTTGAAAAATTCTTGCACTGGAAGCTACATTATCCCCGGTTGATATAGGCTATATTATATTTTCAAAAAAATAGGGATCCTTACTAAAACTTCAATAATGTAACCTTCAAAGTGTACAAAAATTACTTAAAATATTCTTTACATCGCGTGCGCTGCGAAAACTATTGATGATAGAATAAAGTATTGTACTACGAATTTGTAGAACACATCATTATTTCCAAAAAGTGTCGCGAGAGCATATGTCTAACTATTATAGTTATGCCACAATAAGTGTTCTTTTATTTTAAAATTTTGGTTGAAATGCCGCCGCTAGAAAAGGCTCTTTATTTGTATCTTGGTATTAATCCCTATAAAAATAAATTACTTCATATTTAAGACTGTTTCAATATCTTTATACAACTTTTTGAATTATTAAATTCGGACATTCTATTCGAGAGATATCACAAGTTTAAAAATGTTAGTATATTGGAATTTAACTATCCAAACAGCTTAGTGACTGACTTAATAGTTCTTATAACTTTTCAATCATATTTATACTGGTAATTCCTGTTCGATAGTTAGCAAATTATTAAATACAAAGAGAGTTTAATTTTTTTTTTCATTTTAAAGATCTCATCATTATAGAAATAGTTCCCAGGCGTCAGCATCAAAAATACGTCGTAATGAGGAATCTTTACCGGAAACTGAAAATAGTCTTACAAGTCTGAGAGAGTCAAGAGTGATTGCAGCGGCTTGATGAGCATAATAATATAAATACACAAATTAACACTAGGGAGTCGAGTTCTGAGCGTTCCCAACGCCTACGAGATTAGAGGGAAAGACAACAAACGTCAACGATTAGAGTTCGTAATCGACTTTTAGCTCACAGTAACAGATCAGCTTTAATGCATTAAGCTCAACAGTCTTTTGTTCAAATCGGAGCCATGAATAAGATCTGCTCTAAGTGTTCTGCCACAAATGGGTCGATGAACCAAATGGTATGTGCTGTGCTTCTGGAAAAGTTAGTCTCCCCAATATTGAGGAGCTGCCACAGCCAATAAAAAATCTTTTGACAAATAATCATTCACCATCTGGACATTTTTAACCAACATTCGAAAGTGCAATAGCCTCTTTCAAATTATTTTGTTTAGCGTGAACTTTTAAAATAGAGGAACAAGTATACAAGTTATCATCATCCTCCTGCCCCTATCCCACCTAGGTGGGATTGGCACAACTATATTTTTACAACCAGCCGCCTGCCTGACGTCAAGCCTCCTTGGGAAACAAATACCCAGATCAAATTTCAACTCACAATTGTAACTATCACGGTTCATGAGATACAGCCTGTTGACAGAGGGACAAACAGACAGCGGAATCTTAGTAATAGGGTTTTACCCTTTTACTAACACCGTTTTACCATTTGGGTACGGAACCCTAGAAGGCCCTAGATATATACTGTTGCACGGTAGACACGGCCAACTTAAAAGGTAAAGAATTCTCATTCGAATTATCGTTGTAAAACGATATTCGAAATTGTTTGTATGCTGGAAAGGATATAACAATAGATACGCCAAGCATTGCTTCAAATGCTAAATAACAATGTAGAAAGAAGGCGTTAAGATTTTCGTCGCTGTGGCTATCAGCCGTTTAGCTCAGTGGCTAGAGCGTCAGGCCGCGAATACCGAAGACGTGGGTTCGATTCCCACAGCGGCGACAATCTTTTCGTACTTTTTCTACATGTTTCAAATGTGTACAGATAAAGTGTTGGATTGAATGTTTTATGTCTTAAGTATACCATCCCACACAGGGGCTCACATGATGTTCTATGTCCTAATACCGTTTGTACAGAAGAGGTCCTTCTCTATTAGTGGGAGATATATACATTGTATTGTATGTATTATACTGTACTGAAAATTTAAACTCATTTAAAAGCAATTTCAATAGTTCATCCTGCTTGTTGCAGTATGGAGAGAGCGGCGAGACGGCGCGGGTGCGCGCGGAGCAGACGCATGCCCGTCGAGTGGCCGGGCAGCTGCGGGTGCTGCTGGGAGAGCTGGATGCACTGCGGAGACAGGTTGGACATTGCAAGTCGTGGGGGGAAACAGTTTCTCAGAGCTGAGAGAATTGATAATCTGAAGTTAAAACTTCTCCCGATAAATCATTACCTAATGAGCAATATATATCTTGAAGGCGTTTTTGGTTTACGTCAGGTGCGTGAGGAAGACTGGGCGCGTTTCGACCAGCTGACGCGTCGCTCCAGAGATCTAACGCTGCGCTCCATCGTGGATTACTTTGGTGCGTTTGCTGTGTTAATCAACCACGCCGTATGATCTTAGGGCTGCATAAAGGAAAGGGACTTCTAGCTTACTACTACAGTTTAAATTTAACTATTTTGAAGATATTTTATATATTTCACATTACTTATTGTAAACTATTAAGACAGTGGTTTCTGTAATGACTAAAAGCGAAATATTTGATATCATTATATCTATTTTGTTATTTTTGTTCAAAATTTGGCAAACAAACAGGGGGCCAACGGTTAATGGACATGTACAGCACCTGAGAGGTGAAGATGTTTTGCCAATATTTAACAAGTAGACTCCGCTTGACCTGTGAAGTTGTGGTATTTCCCCACACGAGGCTGCGCACTTGTGCAACGGCAGAAGGAACCTTCCTCAATATAAGGGATTCCTCACAGGTTCAAGCATGCCCTTGTGCCATGCGATCGTCAGCAGATGAGACCCGCAGTGCCAGATTTTCTATGTTCTTTTTCCCTCATGAGACTCAATTGTCAGTTCATTTTGTTATGAATTCATCTTGGGCATAATTGTATTCATAATATGTTTAATGGAATATGTTTACGCAAAATCGCGCGTCAGTCATTAGTGAGAAACGGTGGCGTGTGCTTGTAGGTGTGATAGAGCGCAGTTGTAGGGGCTTGGTGGGTGCGGGCCGCGAGACGGCGCGTTGGCGCGGTGAGACTGCCTTGTTATGCCGATTGACTCTTTTGTCTGACCTGCATGTGTCGTTTTCTAGTGATATTAATAGCATACGGATTTTGTTGTTGTAGTATAATGTAACATTTTATAATAATCGACGGGTTGTGGAGACATATTTTAAATACACCATATCGCTCGTCTATGTCGACAGGAGTGCAACTTAGATGAAATTTCAGCATTCCGTGCTGAGCTTACTAATAATGAAATTTGAACCAATAATATTGAACTAATTCCTCCTTTCCCCGAGTCGTTTTTTTTGTTTGTTCCGCTTAAATCGACTGGCGTTTCAGTCGGAATTGGTTTATCACTGAAGTGTATGCCGCGCAGAGTCGTCGCCGGTGGCGATGCGCCGTCGGGAGGAGGGCGAGGGCGAGGGCGAGGGCCAGGGCGCGGTGAGCGGCAGCGCCCGCTCCACCGAGTCGGTGGGCGTGGTGGCGCACTCGCAGCGCGGCCAGCTGCAGCTGCGCCACGACGACCAGGTCGGTCCTCGGCTCGTCGCCAGGGAGTGGCCAGGCGCTGGTGCGGTGAGGGTTGAAGGCGGTTGCCCCCTTGCGCGCAGGAGCTGCAGCTGCGCGAGCGAGAGGCGGTGCTGCGCGGCTGGGAGGAGCTGCAGGCCGAGGTGCGCGCCCTGCACGAGGCCTGGGCACTGGTGCATCGGGCCGCCACCCACCACAAGGAACAGGTTAGCTCTATGCACTGGCCACCGTCATCGAGTTGGAATTATTCATTTTCGTTCAATAGTAATAGGTGTTTGGGCGTAGGTGTGCTCGGTGGAGGCGCGCGCGGAGGAGGCGGCCGAGAACGTGCGCGAGGCGCGAGGCAGCCTGCGCGTGGCCGAGAGGTGAGCGTGTCCCCGCACTGGCCACTAGTCACTAGTGATGGGACTATGGGACGGTGCTCGGCGAAGGGTCGTTCCGCAGGCTGGGCGCGTGGGGCGCGTGGGCGCTGGGCGCGGGCGGCGCGGCGGCGGGCGCGGCGTGCGCGGGCCCGCTGGGGCTGCTGGCCGGCGCCAAGGCGGGCGCCGCCGCCGCGCTCGCCGGCGCCGCGCTCGGCGTGGCCGCCACGCGCGCGCTCGCCGCCGCGCCTGCCACTCCGCCCGCCGCTGCCACCCCTGCCACCCCTGCCACCGCTGCCACCGCTGCCACACCCGCCGCCGACAACACCGACGGCACCGCCCTGCGCAAGAAACTGCAATAGCACAAGTCGTTCGTATCGCATACATATCCTAAAATAATGTACAATTTCACACCTCGTATTATTCATTTAATTATTAAATGATAATGAACAATTAAAAATGTTTGTGCAATTTTTTTAAGAGATTTATTTTTTTTATTTCATTTATATTGTAATCATACAGGAGTTATATTTACTTTATTGACTACTATACCACAAGTACCTATTATTATTACAATTATGTATATTTAGCTATGAAGTGTACTTGGCAGGAGCTACTCATGCCAAGTACATCACATTTACATGTTAGCAACGGAAAACCTGTCCAGCGAACAAAATCTATATGATAAAGATTCAAAAATGTTGAATCGATCCAACAGTAACATCACCCTCATCAGCATTTTATATTAGAAAGTGTCCTTCTTCTTAGTCGGACACTCTTGGCAGAGTGGTCGTTGCTGTGATGGACAGGGTTGTCGTCGCTGCTCGCTTCCAAGGCAAGGCACGTCTCGCGATGTTCCTCCACTGGAGGCGGCTGTTAGCAATGCGAGCGCATTGTACTGCTGTGGCTTTCGTAGAGCTGGTGAATCTAGCTTGTGGGGGTGAATCTTTTGCTTGTACAACGGCCTTGGCTCGACCTTCCGAGTGGTATTTTGCGTTCTTTGAAACACGAGGCCCCTGAGTGCAACAAAAATGACAAGTCAATCTCCTATAATATTAAAGATGGAACCTTAGACATGACAGTCTTGTAACAGCTATTGAGTGGCCTTAAAAATATGTAATAACTAAAAAAGTTTAAATGTAAAAAATTTGTTACATATAGTGTATGTCAATATGTTTAGTTCTGAATTGAGTGTATTAAAAGCAAAATTTAATTAAAAAACTCAGAAGCTGTGATTTATATTTTAATATAGTCTTTATATACACTGATCATTAATAAACCCAACTGAGCAATTTTTAGCGGCGCAACAAAATTCAGTGTTACAGTCAATGTTGGGCCATTTGACGTATGACCAATTTTAAAAGCTGCTCAATAAGCAGACATAATGTTATAATATTAAAGATATGAGCGTGTGTTCAAACAAAAAATATTTAATTTAATGTTTTAATCTCTTACTAAGATTAATAAAATTTATTATATAAGTGAGGCTCGTAATATGAAGACGATTCGGTCATGACGAAGTTTTCATAAAATAAAAAATTAGTTTAAAACAAGCTTTAATTTTTTAATAATGAAAGCGTTTCACGTTGTGATAGGACAGTAAAGAACATTTAGGATAATTACACCTTCATTATTTTTCTTCACAATGTAACACACGCTTTTATTTATAAATAATAAAAGCTTGTTTTTAAAAAATCTTTTTGCTTTTGATGTCCGGGCGCTCGACTAACTCAATTTACTCGAGCAACCTGAGTTCGATCCCCGGTGCCGGTACCAATGAAATTGTTAATTTTAAGTGCTGAATTATGAAGTGCTCAGCGGTGATGGAAAACATCGTGAGGTAACCTACCTACATATTTTTCGAAATAATAACAAAAAGAAAATGTTTCGAAAATATGTGACGTTCTGCCAATCACAGTGGGGTCGCCTGGTGGACTATGCCATATTTCCCTACATACAAAAGTACTCTGTGGACTATGCCCTCTTTACCTCTTAGGCCTTTGCCCATTTGTGACACATTTCTAGGCTGTTTGCTCTTTTTTTTTACATTTTAATTATTTAATTTTTTTAATATCTTATATCTAAATATTCCATCTGATCATGGAATTATATTTTTCACAAGCAAAGCAAATAACCAATCTTCTATAAATTAGAATCTTAAAAAATATTGACACAATTACTTGGAACACGAATTCTAGCAGATTTAGAAATAAAAAATGAGTAAAAAATTTTTTCTAATTATATAACACACGACAATGTACAAGATAAAAAACAATTCTGTAGGGCATAGAATAGATACTAGTCATCATACCACTCTTCTCATAATAACATCGTGATATTTATACTGTGCGACAAAAACCCTTATTAGTTATACATCTGTAGTCCATGTCACTCTACACAATCTGTGGCCCCTTCGGTCAAAAAGTCAAAAATGTTATAAAACATGGCCGATTTGATTGGTGCATTCATATAATGATATTTAGAACTTTAGGTTGTAATTTTACTGATCGTTTCGTTTATTATTTAGACTTCAAGTCAAAGTTAATAAAAGCATCAAATAAACTTTTGTTTCTATTTTAAGTCTCGTGTTTGGAGACAAAATTTGTGCTAAGTGTACGCGTCACTGACAAAGTGTATGTGGTTTAAGTGTTGATAATATAGAACGCGGATGTACGTTTGAAAGTTCCAGTGATTGTGCGATGTCTTTCCCGCCTCGGCCTCCGATGGTGCCGTACGGGATCGCTCCGGGAGTGGTCACCATGCCCATGGCCACACATGTAAGCAAAGCCGCCACACGAAGTTACCGTAACTAACCTGTAAAACTTTTTCTAAGAAGTTTGAACTTTTATTAAGAGAGAGGTTTTAAGGCTTCAAAAGTTGATTAGGTTACTTTGGGATGTTTCAACTTGACTGTGTAATGATTTTAATTAAGCTGAAGTATTTGATCGATTTTCTCATTTAGTTTCTTGCAAAACAAATAGCAAACTTGTGCGTATCAAGTTTATCGTCAATATTACAATATTCAAACTTGAAACCACAATTATCTCATTGTGTTGTTGTTTATTTTACAAGCATTGCTTTCCAAAACTACAAGTAAGTTTTAAAGAGTCATTGTAATATGTAAGTATCATTAAATGCTTGTTATCATCTTAAATTAAAAAAAAAAAAATCTAAAAGGTTTTTAGCTATATTTAATATAATGGTTTAGCATAAGAACATGTTCTCCTTTTGTTTGAAATTCAACCTTTATTGTTATTGAAAGTTTTCAAAAATTTTTTGGACTAGGAAAAGGTACTAAATTGGTTTTGTGTTTGTTATTTATATATGGATATTAAAAATGTTCAAATACATAGTTACATAAATTGGTATTGTTATATTAAAAAATAATAATTGCAGGTTATGGTAGGGGCTTACAGCAGTGGAGCGGTGAGCACAGGTGCCGGACGCGGGGGACTGTTGCCCGCCCCTGCCAAGCAACCCCCTCGCTCTGCACCCAGACAGACTAATGGCAAGGAACCCGAAGGGCCTGCTGTCACAGTTTTCATTGGTAAACTGCTTATTAACTTGAGTTCCCTTAATATTGTAATGCAATGAGAATTGAGATAAATACAATAATTAAGTAGATAATTATATGTGTTTAATACTGTTCTGTATAAAGAAAAGATCAGAGCCCTTATTAGTTGAGAAAATATAATATTTCTTAATAGTCAAAGAATTTTGAAAGGTTAAGTTAATAAAATGCACCTAAATGTTCAGGCAACATCACAAGCCGCGCGCCGGACGCGATGATCCGCGCGCTGCTGGCGGCCTGCGGGCCGGTGCTGAGCTGGAAGCGCGTGTCCACGTTCGGCTTCTGCGAGTTCGCGGGGCCCGAGGCGGCGCTGCGCTGCGTGCGGCTGCTGCACGAGTTCCCGCTGGCCGACAAGAAGCTGCTGGCGCGCACCGACGGCAAGATGCAGGGCCTGGTCGACTCCTACAAGAGTGGGTGTTTGCTCTGCTCTGTCTGCGTCCGCTCCATCGTCCGAGGAGGCGGGCGGTGGAGTGACGGGGCGTGGGCGTGCTTGCAGCGGAGCAGCGGTCACGGCTGGCGGGCGAGGAGGGCGGCGGCGGGGGCGGGGGCGGGGGCGGCGGCGCGGGGGGCGGGGGCGGCGAGGCGGACGGCGGCTACCTGGACGCGGCGCAGCGCGCGCTCGACGAGGCGGCGCAGCGGCGGCTGGCGGACATCGTGCGCGACCACCAGCACGAGATCAACAACTACGAGCTGCTGCAGCAAGGTGCGCAGGTGGAAGGGGGCGGAGGGGGCGGAGGGGGGGCGTCCGGTGCTTAACGGTCCGTCGTGTTGCAGAGGAGGCGATCTCGAAGACGGCGCGCGTGCTCGAGGAGGCCGACATCTCGGAGGAGAAGCGCGACGTGATCCACCGCGAGATCGGCAAGTTTCGGGAGAGCATGAAGGTAACCGGAGAGTCCGTGCGGGGCGGGGAGGGGGTGTGCAATTTCATGTGATATGGTCAAGGAATGTTCATGTGGAATACAGCGACGCGCTTTCTCTTGTTCTTTCACGGGCAGGAGGGAAACGTAGAGTGAGGCCAAGTCAGCGCGCGTAGACGCGGTGATTGTTGGATCCGGTGAGTCACTTAGGGATTTGTTTGTCGCGGCTCGGAGGCCGAGGCTCCGCGTCAGAGGCCTGCGGCGGACGGAGCGCCCTGCGGGCCCTCCCGAAGCCCCAGCGCTCTCCGTGTATCGGTCACATTCCGCCATGCCACGGTTCTGCCGTTGCGGAGTTCGCCGTACTGTTAGCGTTTTCTATTTATTTATATTAACGACCGATTTTTAACATTCTTTTGTCTACAATCATCTATCTAAGACTTTAAACTTTCATCATTCATTAACATTATCTATGGATTATTTCTATAACATTTATATACTTGTCAAAGGCTAAATATCCATTAGAAGAGCTTTCGTTCCATTAGAGAGCGGTCGCGCCAACCGAGACGCGGCGCCGTAGAACGCCCTCGCGTTAATCGTTCCGTCGGACGGGCTAGTGCCGCGTCTGGGTGGGCGCGGCCGCCGCTCGCCGCGCGGGCAGAGGCGGGGAGCCGCCGAGGGCGCGTCGTTGTCGTGCCGCGGTCGTGCCGCGGTCGTGGCCGGCTCGTCCTCGGCGGGTCGCCGCCGGCCGCGCGCCGCATCAGTAAGTGGCGGGGCGCGGCCGGCCGGGCGCGCGCCCCCGCGGGGGGCGCCCCTCGCGGGGGCGCGCGCGCCGGCGGGAGTGGGGCGGGGTGGGGCGGGGGGGAAAGGGGTGGGAGAGGGCGCCGGGAGCGGCCGGGCGCGGCGCCGAGCCGGAGCTGCGCGCGCCGCTTCGCCGCCGCCTCGAGTGAGATCCGCATTGCGCACTGTCCATTGCAGCCCCGGGAGGGGAGCCCGACCGACGCCGGGTGCGTCGCCGCCGGTGCATCGAACGTATCTCGGTCACGTCACACATTTTACGAGTCCACATCCACCAGTGCCGATGGCCCGCTGGGCCCGCCGTCGGTCGAGGCCCCCGGCCCGTCTGGCCCCGAGCGGCCTCGGCCCCGAGCTCTGTCCGAGCGAGGCCGTTCGCGGCGAGGGCGCGTCGACCCGCGTCCTCTTCGCGACATTCAACTCATAACTCGAAGTTTCTAAAATTGTTATATCGAAGTGCTCTGACCATTACTAATAATTGAACTATTTCAAAGTAGTAAGAAAATACTAGTTTCTGTTCAAAATTACGCCGTACTCGGATTTTATCTTTTATCTCCTTATTATTGTTTTAATTTTGATATATCTTTGAAGAAACTAAAAATCTTAAACACGCGTGGAATAAAGTGAATTTTATAAATTAATCGGCCGTACATCTGTTTATAACTGTCTTCTATAATTTGTTACCATAAATAACCGGACCTAGACAAGGTCCCTGTGGAATTGATCTATATATATATATATATATTGTACTTTTTCTTTAGATGTTTATTTGAATATTCCGTTTTGACGACACTCGGACATTGTAGTACAAAGTGGGTAGCGAGTGCAGGCCGAGTGTTGCGCAGGAGGAGGCCGACGTGGTGGTGCGCCGCAAACGGGACAACAAGGAGGAGCGCGAGCGAGACAGAGACAAGGAGCGCGACAGGGACCGCGAGCGCGAGCGGGACAGAGAGCGCGAGCGCGACAAGGACAGGCGCCGACAGAGCCCCGTCAGGAACAAGGAGCGAAGGGACGAGCGCGAGAAGGAGCGCGAGCGAGAGGAGAGGGAGCGGGAGCGCGAGAAGGAGAGGGAGAGGTATATAGCTATTGAGCAGAACGGCTTCACCACAGTGGTTCTTGATTGAAGTAAACAGTTCTTGCTGGGTAATACCCTCCTAGCAAGGCACAGAGTTCCACTTATGATATTCATACCCAGTGCTGTCTTCATTTAGATAATTTTTCTCTCATGGGAAACTCTTGGATAAATCCGGTCATGTTGAGGACAATTGTTTCAGAGAGATACGCGAGCGAGAAAGGGAGCGCGAATTACGAGAGAGGGAAAGAGAAAGAGAACGGGAACGCGATAGAGAAAGGTGAGTTTGATACCGTTACATCTGTCTTTGTACCATTTGTTTGTACTTTTTACCGAAGTGTCTGAATCGTTAATTAAAAATCCTCTTCCATGAGATCAATGTTTTTGTCAAATAAATATTTTCATTTCTCATATTATTCGCTCAAATAGTGTTCCTTGCTGCTTGGATCAATTATTGTTTTTACTTTAATCTCCATTACATTTATAAGTTGGAATAAACCGCACATTTACAGAATAGAAGAAAAAAAAATGTTGATATTAGCAATCATTTTGATTTTTTCTCTTAATATCGTGATTATGGTATATCTGAACATTCGTGAGTTCTTTAAACTCCAAGTTTATCTGTATTTGATAATCATTTTTTAAAGTAATAATAAAAATTTATATTTGATAATTATTAAAAAAGGGTGGAGTACTGCAAGGGACTTGTATAGTTACTATTTGCTTATTCCTGTTTCGCTCGTGCGCATTTGAATTAATAGAAGATAAATGTACTTTATTATTATTAGTTCCAGGGACAATTTAAGAAAAAAAATTAAGCTACTTTCGTTTTCACCACCGCTTAAGTGTCACACTTAAGACAAATTGATAAATTTTAGGTGACACGATGTCCCTTAAAGCTAGGGATCGATGTTGAAATCGGCCATAATACCATGCTGTTTAAAATAATTAGAAACGAACAATGAAAATTCATATAATCATTGCTGTCTTTACTCTAATACGCTTCATTTGCAAATATTTTTTTAATGTTCACGATTGTTCACGATTTAACATTTTTACGGTCGAAACATCTAAACCCATTCCTATACGTAATATAATTTAATTTTTATTAAACAATACAGTATCAGTTGATACAAAGAATTAGATGATGACTGGTGTAGGTCTTTCAATGTAATATCGCTTAAAGTGGAAGGGAAAATTGTCCTAATGCTTGCGTTCCGTAACTGAAGGCGAGAAAGAAGTTTCTTTATTGGGAACATGGCGTGGATTTATCACCGTAATTAA
Source organism: Iphiclides podalirius (assembly GCA_933534255.1). NCBI lineage: Eukaryota > Metazoa > Arthropoda > Insecta > Lepidoptera > Papilionidae > Iphiclides > Iphiclides podalirius. The sequence continues at coordinate 1,302,542 of OW152840.1, read as the reverse complement.
CTTTATATTTTATTGTTCCGAACGCCCCGTTATCGCAAGTTATCGCCGTGCGCCTTCGGAGTGGCGGCTGTTTCTCGCCGCCGATTCTGTGTCATCGTTAATATGAATTGCACGCCTCACTCGTTCCAACGGCTCGCTCGTTCTGACTTAGTTGATTTTATTCTGACGATCAGATTTCATTAGTGTGGGACGTTCGATTCTAAATTTCCATACACAATACAATATAGTCGTGTCATGGCCTTGTGACCACTATGTGTTTAGCCTCCAGTATGGTGGTTCAGTGCTTAAGACTTTGTCTGCATCCTTACATAAGGACACGATATGAGATTGAGAGGGATTTGCGTGGCGGTGGCGAATGGTAACTTACCTCTCTGCTAATTTTTAAAGGATATTCTTTTGAGCCTGTGCTTAATATGTGTCGGTTTCTGTTCCGTTTGGCGTTAAAACCGCGCCAGTGGAGGGCGAACACTATCATTTAAAAATGTTCATAAGTACACTCAAATAATTTGGATTTATATGGAGGTTGCGATGTGACTTAGATGTTGTAGATGCATTCATTCAAAATAAAAACAATTTTCATCGAATTCGTTGGCTCAGATACGGTCAGGGGATAAACCTTGAGACCGCTTAACGTAGCCGTCTAAATTCAAGTTGCACTTCAAGACATGCAACTTTGTAATTTGAATGAAGAAGCTATTTTCATCATCAAAATTATATGCGCTTTCAAATAATCAAATCGAATATTCGAGATCAAACAACATACATAAGTCGTCTACGTTATAGTCGAATCTCGAATGGATATCGATTCGTAACACAATTTTTCCAAATTATTAATCTAGAGCAGCTAAAATTGAATATATGTCACTTATTACGATAATTGTCCTTTTTATTTTTTTTTGTATTCGGTTAAAACAATGAATTGTATTGATATTGTACTAAAGGGAACGCGAAAGAGAGCGGGAAAGGGAGAGGGAGCGGTCGCGCGACCGAGAACGCGAAAGAGAGAGGGAGAGGGAGAGGTCACGCGGTCGCAGCAGGAGCGAAGCGGACGCGCGGAGAGAGAAGGAGATGGAGGAGGAGGCGCGCGAGAAGAAGAGGCTGGAGAAGAAGGCGCGCGAGAAGGAGGCCGCCTACCAGGAGAGGTATAGTGTTCGTAAGGTTCCTTCCGGTGCGAATTCCGTGCGCCCGTTCGGTGCAGCGGTGGATCGCTACAGCGCGGTTTGAGTGGAGCAGGTTGCGCAACTGGGAGACGCGCGAGCGGCGCAAGGCGAAGGAGTACGAGAAGGAGCACGAGCGCGAGCGGGCGCGCGAGGAGGAGCGCGAGCGCGAGGCGAAGCGGCTCAAGGAGTTCCTGGAGGACTACGAGGACGAGCGCGACGACCACAAGTACTACAAGGGCAAGGAGCTGGCGCGGCGGCTGGCGGCGCGCGTGCGCGAGGCGGAGGCCGACGCGCGCGAGCGGGCGCGCGAGGCGCACGAGCTGGACGCGCTGCGCCGCGAGCTGGCGGCCGGCGCCTCGCGCGCGCGCCGCCGCCGCCGCCTGGGCGCGCGCGCAGCGCGACCACCACGCCATGTACGAGCCGCGCGCGCTGCTGCCCGCCGCGCCCGCGCCGCGGCGGCGCCGAGCGCGCGACCCGCCGCCGGAGCCCGCCGGCTCGGAGTCGAGCGCGGGCGCCGCCGCGGCGCTCGAGTCGCCGGGCGGCTCGCTCACGCCGCCCGCGCCCGCCGGCTCGGCCAGCCCGCCGCCGAGCGCGCCGGCCGAGCCCAGCGAGCCGGACGGCGCCGCCACGCCCCCCCGCCGCCGCCACCGGCGCCGCCACCGCCGCCCCGAGACGCCGCCCCCCGCCGACACGCCGCCCAGACATGTCAGTATAGTCATGTACTCGAAATTTGAATAGAAACACCGAAACTACTCGTTGGACATAATGTAATATTCTGTTTACTTATACTTTATTGGAATTACGAACTTACTGTCCTAGTCAACCAGGCGCGTGGAAATAAATTATTGTGATGGATGTAATAACAACATTCAATTATTCACTTACTTTTTCTTTATATGAGATGGTGACTCATCTGATGTTAAGTAATGACCGCCGCCCCGTTGCCACCTTATAATAAAGTGGGCCCCGATTATCTCACTCACCAGAAGAAACGCAGAAGTTTAACACTTTCACTTCACGTTGTAGTACTTACCCGAACAGACCTGCACATTCGTGAAACAGCCAATTTATGTCAATAATGTATCGACCAGTCATGAATAAGGCTCAAATTGGAATTTAGTCTAACTATCGTGTTATGGTGGTCACCACAGCCTGTACGTACATTTGTAAGTCATCCACATATAGATGACCCACACAACCAATATGTACATTTTCTGATTGAGTTTATAAAATCTGATAACATAATGGGAGAAAGTATAGCGCCTTGCGGTACCCTAGACTCAATATCAGGCCTACATAAAGACTCTTTGTGTAGAAGTTTGTACAAGGAGAGAGTTTATAAAAAGTTTGTTAAAAGATCTTTTAACACATATATATTGGTATTGTAAATGGTGTAAAGAATACCCGGTATAAATAAATGGTATATGGTATGGCGCGTACTGCCTTAAAGTACATATTACTCGTGTGCATTTTCTATTTGCATTTGTATGAACATGGAGTTGTATGAATTACTTAACATCTGGTGCAACTGACAGCGTGCTTGCTTTTTCACATAAAAAATAGTAGTAAAATAAATAGCTTGATGTGCTCTTAATAACTCTGTGTGTGTTGTATCCGCAGAGTGCGGCCGGCAGCACCCCACCTCGGCCACCTTCCCCTGACCGCAACGTGCGGCAACACCACGTATGTATTAGTAGTAGCTAGCAGAATGGACAAGCTATATTGCATTTCTTGCAAATTCTTCTCAACAAGGGAAATAATAGAATCATAATATTTATTTGTTATTTACTAAAAGCATTGTTTGCTCCATTTGTCTACAGTTTAAATTAAAATTAAAAAGGTAAATATAGTTATTATATGATATATGATTATTATTTGAAAGCATTTATTATTTAGTGACTTTTCTGGTTGTATTGTAATAACATGAAACTTATATAATTGCTACTGTGCATTATTTTAGTAATCAGTGTGATATTGCACCAGTTCAGACGCAGGATGTTCATTCCTGCCGTTCTTGTATGTTGCTGAAAAGGTTTGGACCTGTTGCAGGGCGGCGCCTTGTCGGGGGGCAGCTCGCCCATCAGCATCAGCTTCCGCACCAAAGCCAGCCCCACACCTTCAGCGGACACGCCCACGCGTGAGTCCCACTCTCCACTCCGATATACTTCCATTATGTATACAAACATTATGTAAATCTTACAAGCGGTTGCCGTTCAATATTCAATTTATATACGTTTTATTTATTTAAAAATAAAAATATGTGTATGTACTTATGTACGCATGTAACGAAAGAGAAATAACTAAAGATTTTATTTAGTGTGCTAGCAAGTCTTTGTTTGTGATTGTAAACCTTTACAATTGATAACGGTTTAATAAAATAAGTTGCAATTTTAGGTTAAAAAATTGTTGTAAATTTGCTTTTAGGAGTCGGAAGTATAACTGAAGAGCGTCGGAACAAAATCCGATAAATCACATTTTGACAGTTTGTCTTTGTCTTTTAAGTATGGCAATCAGCATATTATAGCCATCATATAAACAAGTAAACTTTGTTCATCTCTAAATTGGAAATCGGATGTGTCGAATCGATATGTGGTTTATCAGTTTTCGTTCCGACGCTCCTCAGCCTTAAAAATGTTGATTTGTAACGTATGTGGCTCCCTTTGACCCGCAGAGGAGGGGCGCATGCGGCGGGTGCACGCGGCGTTCGCGCGCGACGAGGACGAGCCCCCGGCCGGTGAGTGACCCTCCCCCTCGCCCTCACCCTCACCCTCACCCTCACCCTCACCCTCACCCTCACCCTCACCCTCCCCCTCCCCCTCCCCCCACCCTCCCCCTCACCCTCACCCTCACTTGCTCACTTAACACCGCTCCTCTTCCAGATAAGAGTCGCGGCCTCCCCGACAAGGACAAGGACAAAGACAAGGATAAAGATAAAGATAAAGAAAAGGACAGTAAGTCGGCTGAGGAGAAGAGGAAACATATAAAGAGTCTCATCGACAAGATCCCCACGCAGAAGGAGCAACTGTTCCAGTACAAGCTGGACACCGCTCAGGTGACACTTTTGATAATTATACTTTGGGCTCGCACACTTCTGCTGTGACATTAATGAATAGGCTCGTCCTGGGAAGAAAATTTCCACCATAAATTGACAGTATCAAGTACATTTCATCTGGTGAGTGAAGTAATTGGAACCCACTTTTTAACTGGTTGGCGATGCATCTGCACCTCAGATGTTGCCTTGGATGGCAACGATCATTTAACCTCAGGTAAACCATCTATTTGTTTGCCAACCTTTCACATAAATAAATAACTTTTTATGGGAGATAGTTAAAGAGCAGATGATAAAGTTGTGGACTTCTGCATTACCAGTAGTATTGCAGTTACATTGTGATATATTATGTTGATTTTATTGTTGCATTGGACCGGCAGATCGACAACACGCTGATGGAGAAGAAGATCCGACCGTGGATCAACAAGAAGATCATCGAGTACATCGGTGAGCCGGAGCCAACGCTGGTGGACTTCATCTGCAGCAAGGTGCTGGCCGGCTCGGCGCCGCACGGCATTCTGGACGACGTGCAGATGGTGCGCCTCCGCCTCTCTGGCCTCTGCGGCCTCTGCGGCCTCTTGCGCCTCTACGGCCTCTGCTTCCCTTGCAGGTGCTGGACGACGAGGCGGAGGTGTTCGTGGTGAAGATGTGGCGCCTCCTCATCTACGAGCTGGAGGCCAAGAGGGCCGGCCTGCACAAGTGATGGCCCCACTGCCCCTCACCCCACTCCCTCCTTCCCTCCCGATAGCAGATCGACTTTAGTTACGACGCTTTATATGCCTAAAGTCCAGCTGTTCTACTGCCTTACAAAAACGAAAATTATTGTCTTTTGTAAACTAGTTATAGTTTGTTTTGTCGAATGCCACCAACTTGTATCTGCTACCGCTTTCCCCTTCCCTTCCTGTTCCCCTTCCCTTCGACTGTTTCCCTTCACTGTATATATATATGAAGTAAACCCAATGCTCAGAAGAGAACTTTGTTCGGCTGAAACCGAAGTAACAACCTCCACCTTTAATTTGTAACGTGGAGCGGAGAGTGACGTTCTTTCGTAGACAGGCCTTACGACTATTGTAAGTGCACCCTCCGTGTACATTAGCCTCTAATGTTTTGTAATACTGTATAAAATATGAGTAAGTTTATTCGAGTTTATTTGGCTCTTGTATGAGAGTTTGGCGTCCGACTGCGCCTCCCGAGAGGAGATGGATACGCAGAGAGGAAGAGAGAGAGAGAGAGAGAGAGAGTGAGAACGACGAAAGAGAGAATGAGAGAATGCATGAGTTGTAAGCGAATGCAGTGACGCCGATCGCGATTGTAGCGTTGATAATTTGTAGTGGTTCATATAATTTTATGAGAAAAGTCTGCAGTTTCATTTCTAGCAAACAATCCCTGTCCTGTATAGTTAACTTTTCTATTAGTTTTTGAAAGCAGAATAGACGAGAGAATTTATTTTGAATCGACGCTTTGAAACGTCAAATATGCAAGTGCAAAGGCTAAAGCTGGCAAGCCTGTGCTAAGTATTTCTTTTTTCTTACAATTAGTAAAAGAAAATTATACGCTAAGGCTAATTGAATACTTCGAAATATTGAACTTCTTTATTAGGTTATGTACTAATATAAAGGTTCTGGGCAAAAGATTAAAAAATGAAGTAACAATTTATGAATTACCTATATTTTACTAAACATTCACACCTACCTTAAACATCCAATTAGTATATACCAATATATTGTATTAACCTATATATTTAATTATCATTTTAAGTAGCATTTTACTAAATAGTACGAGTGTTACATCCGGATGGTGTTGTACAAATAGATATAAGATAAAGTCAAATAATCAATTGTTTCCATTCTAATAACTATCATAATATACTAAACAAGTTACATTTTTAATTCAATGTAGTAACTGCCAAATGGCAAATATCTAACACTTTAAGAGAGACTGAGATTTAAAGCTATATTCCTCTCTATTTATCGAGGTAGTATATTAACGTTGTCAAAGTCAAAATTAAATACCTTACTAACTGAACAGGGATAATGTAAAAAAATCTTCATATATCATATCGCTCAGCTATCAGATGTCTTTAAGGTTCACATCGCCGGCAGTCCTCGACAACTTGTGATTCGATAAGTTCACAACTAGTTGCGAAATCGTCCAATGTTCAATCGAGAAAGTTGGTCCAATTTGTGGTTCGTGCTTGTGACGGTGCGATTTAACAGCTGGTGAATGTTACTGCAATTAAAACATCAAACATTCCGAAAATTTTGATTTGTTCTATAAATTGCATTTGAGCAACCATCATCTGAAGTCCACGTAGAATGCTCATATATACTCTTATAGAAATGAACAAAATATACTTTTCTGTTTTTAAATAAAAAAAAAAAAACTTTTAAAAGGATAGCGTGACCCATGCTATGGTAGCCAGCCAACTGCAAACCGTACTATCGTATATACTATTATACTGTATTTCGGTTCTGCGTTTTATATAAAAGTAAAAAATAAAGTAATAGCCGTGCCGGGTAAGGGCCACCAGACATCTTAGAAATATTTTTGTTTTGATTACGTAAATACGCAGGTTTCCTTACGATGTTTTCATTCATTCAATGTTTAGTGCTTGATAAGTCGTACTTAAAATTAAAACTCCTTGGTGCTGGCCCTGTGGATTTGCACTCAGTTTGCTTCAGTTAGCTCGAGCATATTGAATTAATAGCAAGTACCTGGACACTGAGTAATCACGGCTATGTAGGTATACATTGTTGAAAAAACATATAATACCTAATCAATATTACTAAATTTTAGTTGAAGGGATTGATGAAATTTTAACCTTTTTTTATAAACATTTTTAAAAGTAGTTTTTATAAAGTCTTTATAATAATTTCTTGTATTTACGCGATTACACATTACAAATGAAACTAATTTTACGGATTTATCGCGTTTATTTTTAATTTTAGTTCCCGACGTTTCGAACCCTTTACAGCGTTCATGGTCACGGGTCAGTCTGTCCTGTCAAGAGGCCACGGGATGTTTCATCGACATATCCGGCATATGTCGATGAAACATCCCGTGGCCCCTTCATCTTGTTTCTTAAATAGGTGACTTTTGGTCAATAAAATAACTTCCAGTATATAAATGGCGTATATTTACAAATGGTATGATAGTAAACCGGTGTATGGTTAGTAAACCGGACGTTAAGGCTATACGATGGCACAGTATGCTATTGTTGCAATGAAAATCAGTAAGCCATAATGGGTCAAATATCCGATGTTATGAGACCCACGTCTAGTGTTAACAATATATACAAATGTACTCTGAGTGTCAAAAGAAAACGCGCAGACCCACAGACTATTAACATAAGACGCCACAGAGGGTTGACGTCAGGCAGGCAGCCGATCGTAAAAAATATAGCCAAAACACACGTTGTGCCGACCCCACCTAGGTGGGATAAGGGCATGAGGATGATAATGATGAGAGCTAACCTCAATTGGCTTGTATTGGATTTTCTGACATAAAAGCACCAAAGAGTACTTTTATATATCTGAAAAGCACGATAATAGTTAGGAAACGACAAAAATGTCATCACCCCCTGACTTTTAGGATTGTTGTGTATTTTTAGTGCTAATCTGCACAATTCAGACGGGAGATTAAAACAAAAGGAAATTTAGACGGGAGATTAAATTTTCCGCCGTTATAGAGTTTGAAGCTAGGCTTTCTGGGTAACGCGCCAAGACGCTGATAAAAAAGTAGGTAGTTAATTTTTGAAAATTGACAGTCATAGTACCTAAGTACTAGTACTTACCTAATTCGATGTGACGATTTTTAAAAGCGTTATTATAACTACATAAAATACACAGATTTATTACTAGTTTTATTACTTTTAATTTGAGTGCTCATAAATTTGTCAACTGGTGGTGGTTGTGCCGGAAATTTTAGTTGCATTTTGGGACACGTACCTATATGCTATTCGTCTCCTCAATGTACTTATCACAAGAGCTCCAGTTTCCTTAATTATGAAAGTCGAGAAACTGAAATGTTGCACTTTGATTAAGCGACAAAGTTAACAATTTATTAAGTTGTAAAAGCGTTTATCGCTTCAATTTCACAGCACTCCATCAATTGAATGTTCGACATTGCGATATTAATGATATTAGAAACTGCAAACTGGAAGCGTTAATGTGGAAACTTCTTGCTCATGTCCATTAGAAGGACAAATTTTTTGTAAGTTTAATTTTTTCAATCCTGCTTTATATCATAAGGAATTTTTGTATAAGTATTTTTAAAATGTCATTGGCACTTCTATTTACCATTTCCGTATCCTTAACACTGCTTTCAGAATCTTTTTGGTTTTGATTCTATTTTATTTTTATTAGTTCTATGAGGGTCGGAATTTATAACAAGAAATATAAAAGCTTATATAATTATAGTTTTGGACGTTAACACGGTAACAACATTTTCGCTAACCTAGTATATGTTTATTATGTCGTCACTATAAATATTGTAGTCATCAGTGTAACGCCACAATCGTTGGGCTGTCTTGGATAAGAATAATTGCGTCCAGGACTCCTCGGCCGGCTTTATCGATGAAGAGTCGTCATGATTCGGCGTTGTTGTTCGCGCGGTACACGTAAGGCACGTAGAGGGAGTCGGAGACGCGGTACGCGTGCCTCGCCATTCCCCGCTTCAGCAGCCGGTAGAGGAGACGCACCCGTGGGTGCACCGCCACCTTGAACGTCCTCAGCTTCCGAAGCACCTCCTCAACCTGAGACATTCAAGCGGTCAGCGCACGACTTAGTGTTATAGTGATGGCTCGTGCTGGAAGCGTCGATTATCGATTAGCAACCACAAGTTCCCATCCCAGTGACGTAGAGTAATAGATATCTTAAGTTTAATTATTACTGTCTCACATTTGGGAGCGATGACGTGGCCAGAATTACGAGTAGCTAACGAGACGGACAACAAGATATTTGAAATAATAGTCGGGAATTGCTATGTTTAACTTATTAATAAATTAGTATTGAATTTTCGTAGCTTTATAGTAACTACACTAAAACTTGTTTCTTTAGCCGTAAAAAGATTGTGTACATTTAGTTAATCGTTGGATTGTCAAATTAGATTGATATTTTCTGGTTTGTTCTAAAAATTAATTTCTTTTGGCATCCAAAGTACAAACGGTAATTCATTCGTTACGTATGGTGGTTCAATTTTAAATTATAATAGTTCCACTCACGTGTTTGGCGACCTCGGTATCAGACTTGACTTTACTAAAATCTCTGTCCACTTTGAAGACGTGCGTGCTTTTCTGTGAATATGAAAATCGCATTAGTTTCAACACGATATATTAAATCTATTATGCAATGGAAATTGAAGAGGGCAGTCCTCTGTCTTTTAACTTTGTGTATGTAGTATGTATCTCCGATAGTTGTTCGTATTACTAACCTACCCCTGTATCGCATAGATAAAACTCTTGATTTATCTAAAGAGATCACCAAAATGATTTCACTCGAGGGATGGAGTTCTACTGGAGGTCTTAAATATCTTTCTCCTTCCATACGGTTTCCCGGTCGTTACTGCATTTGAGGTTGCTTGCACACCACGCGATTGTGCATCAAGTGAGTTTTTATTATTGTCATGTTTAAATATTTTTTTTTTAATAATCCATACTTCCATACTAATATTATAAATCGGAAAGTAACTCTGTCTGTCTGTCTCTTCCTTCTTCTTCTAGTGCTAAATGACCATTGGTGATGGGGATCCGTTACTGTTGGGCGAACCATTCGCTTCTCTGCGACCTCTTCCTTAGAAAGAGACCTCAATGTGTACTCTATAAACTAAAGCAGTCGTTCATTACTTACGCATATTTTCAAAATGGCGACTAGAATTAGCAAAGCGTAGACAAGCCACCTACACATTGTCCTGTCGCCTTCTAGTTAGCTCGGAGCGCACCAAATGCATGCGTCGGCCATTCGGCCAACACCATTTCACGCACGGTGCGTGTACTTTGATTGGAAGATCAATTCGTTACGACATTTTAACAAGCTAAGACGTTAATCGATTTACGTAATTATAGGTTTTCGTATATAAGGAACAATATAATACTTCTGTGTTCATAGAATGACATCAAATTTTTTGAACTGCAAATTGGGGTCATCTTATATTACTCGAGTAGACGTGGTCTGGTCCGTGCTTTATTTCAGATCGCTTTGTCTCTTCATACACGTGTAAAGGTGTACAGGTTTATAAGATCGCACTCATAAATTGTTGCACGTAATAGGTATATACCTACACTTATGGTAGGTACGCGAAATAGTAATCCGTAGAAAATGAGTTGTATAATGTCAAATTCGAGATGTCGGGGATACATTTCTCTTGGCGAAGTAAAGGGAAAATTTGTAAGTAAGAAAATAATGTCATCATTTAAAAAACTTTGAGGTTTTATTTCCCATTTTGTTACTTGATTTTATTGATAAAAATCTCTAAGGAATTTGACATCTTATCCTTTAAACGAGCAATTCTTGTATATATATAATCGAAATTGTTTGATTCCAGATCATTGCTTTCTTTATTTTTTATTTTTTTTTTGAGTCCAGATGATTTAGTTTTTAGCCGTTTAGCTCAGTGGCTAGAGCGTCAGGCGGCGAATGCCGAAGACGTGGGTTCGATTCCCACAGCGGCGACAATCTTTTCGCACTTTTTCTACATATTTTAATGTTCAATCTTAAGTGCAAAGATTAGCACTATAAACAATTTAAATTTTTAATAAATATAGAATTTATATCTGATGCACTACCCCACAACAAAATGCCGTACGACAAGATGCTGTGAAAATAACTAAAGCAAACAAGTCTGGCAGTGTCGATGTCTGTTAGCTGCCTAACCCTTCTAATCGCAAAAACCGCGGAGCTCAGCCTATTCGCAAGAGATGATATATGGGGACTCCACTGGAGCTTGGAATCTACTGTAATTCCCAGAAATACAGCAGACTCAACTGGATTAATGGGTACGTTATTTAATATTAAACTAAAACTTTTCCTTCTTATACTGGGAAGGGTAAAAAGAATACATCTGGTTTTTTTGGCATTTTATTAATAGTAGTAAACCAGTGGAGGATATGTGAAAGTGCACTATTCACGTCGTCATAATTTAATACGTTTCGGTCAATTTTAAAAATAAGCGATGTATCGTCAGCAAACAGTACAACATCACACAACCCACTGTCATAAAAGGGGAGATCATTAATATATACTAAAAATTATAATGGGCCCAAGATTGATCCTTGTGGGATATGGATCCTCCCATTTTCATCTGGAACCCAGCGGAATTAACATCATTTATAGATACTTTTTGAATTCTATTACTAAGGTAAGAGGCAATGAGATTGAAGGCGATGTCACGAATGCCATAATATTCTAGCTTTGATGGAGAGTTTTATGGTCTATACCGTCGAAGGCTTTTGAAAGGTCACAAAAGACACCTATTGCATCTTGTGACCTTTCCCAGGCGTTATAAATATGTTTGACAAGTGCGACGCCCACATCTGTTGTCGATCTGCCTTTAGTGAATCCATATTGCTTATCGTGAAAGATTTTGTTCACATTAAAATGAACTAAAATTTGATTTAATATTAGCTTTTCAAAAACTTTACTAAGAGATGGCAATATGGAAATAGGTCTATAGTTGCCTGGATCATTTTTATCCCCACTTTTGTAGACAGGTATTATCTTACTAAATTTCATAAGATCTGGAAATATTCCAGAATCTATGCAGTTGTTAAAAATAGAAGCCAAATGTGGTGCAATATATGGCATTATTGTGCTCATTAATTTTATGGACATACCCCATAAATCCTCTGTATTTTTAAGATTAATAGAATTCAAAATTTTTATAATATCATAAGTATCTACATGATTAAATTTAAATGTGTGTAGGCAAGAGGTAACATTATTTCTTAAAACATTAATTGAGTCTGTGGGAGATGATTTTAATGTACGTGTGACATTAACCGCAAATAAAAAAAATCCTAATGAAGTGGCATATATTTAGGATTGCGGCTTTATGCATGTTAATATAAAGTACCTGGAGGACCGAGCTTTGCTATGTTTTTTTTGGTTAAACTTTGTGTTTTGGATATTAAAAAAATAAAAAATAAAGAAAGGAATGACCTGGTATACAAAAAAAAAATAAGTGTGTAAATGATCGTGACACGAACCACGGCCTTCTGTTTCGGGGCCGCCCAATTACTGACCGAGCTATTATAACATTTTTTTTTCGGCGAAATGTACCATCATATTCGAATGATATTTTTCATTCCCTGCTACGATGGTGCAATGTAAGTACTTTGTTCATTTTCCAAATACTTTTCATTTATTAATTTTTGTAGACTATGGGTGTTAGGAACTGCTATATCTATTAAATAAGTCTGTTTGTTAATTTTATCTATAAATTTAATGTCTGGTCTATTATACTGTATCGTTTTGTCAGTTAATATAGCTCTACCAAAGTAGATTTTGTTAGTGGGACTTTCCAATACATGTTGCTTCCATCATAGCATTTGGGCTATTTGATAATGTCGATGAGTGTAGTCTGTCTGGACAAGCACCATAAAAATTTTTGTAAAGTTTCCGGTTGTTCATTACATTTTCTGCATTTATCACTCTGAATATTGGGATCCTTAACAATAAATTTTCTATAATTTAAGTGTGAATGACTTGATCTTTAATACCAAAGCAGAGAAACTTGAAAAAAGTACTAAAGTAGTCGTACTAAACTTTTCCTTGGCAGACCAGAGCCCCAGTCGCCTCAGATGTTCGAAGAGGCTGACTGAGATTAACCAATTGGCAGAAACGACTATCGGTAATTGCGGTCGGCACACCACCCCACATGTCGGTCACCTCGCGAGCCAGGTCCAGAGATTCGTCTAATCTCTTTCATCTTTCACAAGGTTTTCGGCATATGAATAGTAATGTCTACAAAAAATACCCGTGACTGTGTCCGGTCCATCAACACGATATCAGGTTTGTTCACGAGAATCGTCCTGTCCGTGATTATAGGTCCCAAAAGAGCCTGACGTGGTCATTTTAGAGCACCGTCTCCGGAAAGTACTTATAGTACGGCAGTTCCGGTGTAGGATTCAGAGTTAGAAACGCTCCCTAAGATGGCGACAGACTCGACAGATGTCGACGGTGCCATCCCTTATGGTGTATATCCGATAGTTGTTCGTCTTACTAATCTTATCCTGTATCGCACAAACAAAACCTTCGGTTTCCCCAAAGAGGTCACCGAAACGTAACCAGTTAAGGGAGGCAACAGTATCTACGAATGACTCGTGTAGAGCCTTGTAGCACCTCCCGTGGAGCTCTTTCTCCTTCCATAAGGGGTCTCGGTCGGAAACGCTCAGTGACAGGTCCTGCCATTGTCCGTAGGCTAAGGATATAGGTGTAATCCTTTATCACAGCTAATGACGTCCGTGTAGATTTACTCATCCGATCTCGTCTAAACGTATTTGCTGAGGCTGCACACCTGACAAATAGCTGTTCAAATCTCTTGTCAGATGTGCAAAAGACACATCACAAACTGACTGTTTCATGCCAGCCTAATCGATACAGATGTTTTGTGACATAACCAAGTATCAGTATTTTCAAGCCTCGGGGAGGGGCCTTAGAAAAGTAAAGTATATAAATATATACATACAGCCTAATAATTAACAGCCTATAGATGTGCCACTGCAGGGCAAAAGCCTCCTCTGTACAGAGGGTTAGGGCATAGTCCTCCACGCGGCCCCACTGCGGATTGGCGGACTTCACATATCTTCGAAATATTTTTTTTTATTATTATTTCGAAAATATGCAGGTTTCCTTACGATGTTTTCCTTCACCGCTGAATACGTGATAATTCGGCGCTGAAAATTAAAAACTTCATTGGTGCCGGCACCGGGGATCGAACTCAGGTTGCTCAAGTATATTGAATTAAGGGCGAGCGCTCGGACACTGAGGTGTCACGGCTATAGAAGGTGCATGAGCACATGCGCAGCCCTACCCACAGCGGAGGGCCCAAACCCGTGGGTTTTGGCTAGCCCACCGGTTCTGCGTCAGATGAAGCTTCAATAGTCTCAGGACTGAAAGCAAAATCATCAGTTAATACAAGATACAAGAAGGCTATAGAGGGGCCTCATGTTATGTCTTATTACTATTATTATTAATTTAAAGGTCTAATTTCATAATAAAAACTGAATTGATTGACAAACTGTATAAAAGTAAGTACTTGTTTCTAACAAAATGTTAAAGTAATTGTACTCGTGTTTCAATTAATTTTTTTCTTATGTGAAAAGTTGCCAAGCGACCAGACGGTTCACCTGATGTTAAGTGAATACCGCCGGCCATGAACATCTGCTACGAGGGGTGCAGATGTGTTGACAACCTTATGAAAATTGGGCTCCGGCTACCTCACTCACCAGACGAAACGCGAAAGTATTATACTTCCAGTTTACGCCGGTCTTCTGTGAGGTCGTGGTACTTACCCGGACGAGCCTGCCCATTCGTGCAATACCAACGTAGAAAAATAGTTCACCGTTTCGTATTATGTCGGTAAGATCGAAAAATATTATTAATTTTTCAACACTAAGTAATTTTTATCTAAATGTAATTTCCAAAACACACGAGTTACAAAAAAAATCGGTCATCCAGGTACTTTATATTTATATTTCATAATTATAAACTTTTAACTTTACTATAACTGATGTTACGCTTTCAATCCTTAGACTATTAAAGCTTCATCGAACGCAAAACCAGTGGGCTAGCCAAAACCCACGGCTTAATTATAAGCTGTTATTCTACCAGTATGTTACTCTAATATAAGGTATAAGTGCAACAATTATACATAATATAAAGTATTAAAATCCAATGAACTCACATCTGTACAACTTTGGATGCTTTGGATGCTGGACACTTCTGTATGTCTGAATGTGAAGTAGGCAAAATGAATTTTATAATGCGATGGGATCTAGTTTGTATAACCGAAGGGGTATTTATTGATAAGTACATTGTTTCAGCCTAAATGCAGATATTGCGTTCATGTGGCGCAGTTCCATAAACACGTAACTCCGTTATATAAACAAATGTATCCGCCCGATCGAACAGATTACCTCTAAACTCATTACATTGCGCGAACATATCGACTAATTGCTATTGATGTCGCTGCGGTCAGCCCGTCGATTCCATATTGATTGTACTAACAAGCGTGACCAGCTTTTCATGTGGAAATAATACAACCATGTGGTTAATATCCAGGGGATATACGTACGTTCACAATGTCAACAATGTTTATTACATGGATAGAAAATCACTGAAAAGAACTCCTCGATGACGTGTCTCGTGTGTGTGTGATAGGACCACGCAGCAGCTTTATTGCGTAGTTGCGTGTTTCGTCTGGTGAGTGAGGTAACCAGGGTAACCGTAATTTTTTTAAAGTAACGTAAAAGTATCTACAAGGCCAAAGGTGTTGTAGATGTGTATGGCACAATTTTCGCTTAAAAAAGATAAAGGTAATCCCGAGACATTGATGAGATGTGCGTCTTAAAGAACACCCAAAAGCTGTGCAAGTACACCTGGTCACCCGCATCTCGCATACACAATGTTACATACACGCGGTGTCCATATGAAAAACCGTAAAGTCTGCCTCTGTTTGAAGAAAGTGGACGTTGTTCACATGTACAACTTGTACAACCTACAGCAACCTTTCAACAATAATATGGATGTCATGAGAATATCTGTCCCGTGCGGAAATGAAAGACGCGTCGTCGAACCTAACGGCCATTACATTGACATTACACCAGCCGCGCGACCAAAACTATTCTCAATCGTAACGTCTTAGGAATAAAGGCGATTTCAGGTTAATAAAGCAGTCTTCTTTTAGGATTACGAGATAATCCCAAATCAAGAATGTTTATTCCATGTTATAACCAGTTGTACGAGCATGTTATATTTTATAGGTGTTGGAAGCCAAATCGGTAGGACGGACTCATTTATCCTTCACCGTTTTGCACTCTGCTGTATATATACTATGCAAAATAATTCATATTTAGTATAATTACAGTAAAAATTAAAATTATATTGGTTTGCAACCCTACGAGTGTCGCAAATGTCCATGGGTGGCGGTTATCACATAAGATCAGGTGAACCGCCAGTTCGTTTGCAACTTTTTCACATAAAAAAAAATTTTATACAAAAAATAAAGAACTATTTTTTTATTGCAAATTGTTTGGTAAATAAAAATTCTTTCTCATCGTAATTACTTCGATTTACAAAAACCATTCAATACATATATTCATTTGGACTAATATTTTTTTTATGTGAAAAGTTGCCAAACGAGCATACGGTTCACCTGATATTAAGTGAATACCACCGCCCATGGACATCTGCTACAACCGAAGGTTAAAAATGCGTTGACAACCTTATGAAAATTGGGCTCCGGCTACCTCACTCATCAGACGAAACGCGAAAGTATTTGTCATACTTCACTTTACGCCGGTCTTCTGTGAGGTCGTGGTACTTACCCTGACGAGCCTGCCCATTAGTGCAACAGCCGAGGCTGCTGCGTGGCCTTACCACCGGACTAATGTTATAGGCTAATTTAAAATTATTTACGAGATTTAGTAGTATGAATTTGGCATCTGCACTAAATTATTCTTAATACATTCATAACGAATTTCTGCGCTAAAGTCGTGGATAAAAGGCAGGACTTTAAGACTTGTATTATTTTATAAAAAAAGTGTTATCTTTCAAGTATTACTCATAAAAACGCTAAACTTACTCGTGATTTAACCCATCCTGAATTGCATCATAGGCGGTCGAGTGTTGACAAACTGCAAATTATCCATTAATGAGGTGTGGGGCGCATTAGTTGTTGGCAATTTGTTGCTCATTAGCTATGAACGCGCCCGTGCTCGCCGAGGGGCTTTTGTACCACTGCTCTGTGTGACTGTTAATAATTGGTTTTGGGCGAAACTGACACATTTACAGAACAACTATAATCCTTCGCTATGCCACTTTCATTAGTTTACGAGAGCACTTCTGAATAGACGCATGTGGCAGGGCCACGCAACTGTTCCTGTTGTTGCACGAATGGGCAGGCTCGTCCGGGGCACTCGCAGAAGGCCGGTTGGAAGTGGAAGTATTAAACTTTCGGGTTCATTGAGGTGAGTGAAGTACTTTTAAAGATTGTTAACGTAGATACGTTCCATTGATACGAACAAGCCATCGGATGTTAAAGACGTCCATATACGGAGGCATACCGCCAGCTCGCTTGACAATTTTTCGCATAAAAAAATTGTCACGCTGTTGACAAAATCACTTTTTAAGTCTCTTCTAAAGTAAATCTTTACTCATATCAGCGATCCGACGCTTCTTTTTCCTCACTTTCTTTACTTTTTGAAATCATTGCCCTAACGTAAAAAGGCAAGGCCTTGCTAAACAGGCGTACCTACGCAAATAGGCGGACAAGCCCCAGATTCAGAATAATACGTTTGTTCGTGTTCGTACGTTCGCTTAATAACAAAAGTAGCATATAAATGTACCACTGCTAGGCCTTCTCTGTACAGAGGTTATTGAGGCATAGTCCACCACGCGCCTCCGCTGTGGATTGGCAGTTTTGACATATTTTCGACATAAATTTTCTTTATTTTTTCTAAAATTTGCCGGAAATCATTTTTCCTTCACCGTTCACCATGTGAAAAGTCATTACTTAAATTGCATGCAATCAACAATTTAATTGGTGAGAGAGCATTTGACAGCAGATTGCTCAAGTGTACACTTCAAATATTTTTATTCCGTGTTTTAGTATTTGTTGTTGTAGCCGCAACAGAAATACATCATCTGTGAAAATTTCAACTATCTTAACTATCACGGTTCATGAGATACAATTTGGTGACAGACGGACAGACAGACAGAAAGCGAAGTCTTGATAATAGGGTCCTGTTTTACCCTTTAGGTACAGAACCCTAAAAAGTGTGTGTGTACTTATGGACGCACGTAGGAAGTTATACTTTTAAGGCGTAGTAAAAGAAAACAATACAAAATTAACGATATAAAATATCGAGATAAAATTTAAGAGAGTAGTCTTATTCTTTGGTATAGGAGAAAATTTTACACCCATGATTTTTTCATAACGCGCCAAAAGGCTTGCTAGAAAAAACTTCAAAAATTTTCAATAAGAGTATGAGAGAGTAAGCTGAAATTTTTAATCTAAATCTAATAGAAAAAAAAACAAGACAGCAATTATATTGCTTGATCCCAATCGGGCTCATTGTGTTTGTGTATTTCAGTGGAAGCAATTTGCGAGTCGACTCACGATGAAGGTCATTCGTAGCGTTTGCTCGTTGTCCTAGCTTAACAAGGGGGACAGAGATGGAAATGGCGGAAGCAAATGAACGGGGCTCCAGAACGCCGAAGCTTTTGACACAAATAGACTCTTCAGAAAACAACCAAACGCTACGTTCTCACAATTTCCGACGACAGCAATTGTTCGCCGCCAGACAATGCCCCCCTGTATTCTCTGTCGCTGACGGAAATTGATTTGTAAGGGAATGCTGAATCAAATCAGTGTCTTGTTATAAAATCATTACAGTGGTGATGATTTATACAATTATTCACCCACGCCTTGTCGATCGTGTTACACGTTCAGTTGCTGCGTAATAAAGGTCTATTCAATCATTTGAAGTTTTTCATATTTTTAAACTCACGAGTTTTATTTATTGGATTATTGAATACCAACTAATAATAAAAAGGCCTACCCAGTCATTCAGACTGGTAGGTTTTCGTATCTTTTGCAACAATTTTTAATCTATCAATTGTTTGACAGCAGATTAAGCAGATTTGTATATTAACGTAAACTGAGAATGTATTATTCTCTATTAGATGGCGCCAAGCGTTGCTAAAAATGCAATAGAATAAACGTAGATATATGTTAAGATGTTTGCGCCGTGAGGTCATCGGCCATTTAAGTTAGTCGGTAAGGCGTCTGGGCGCAAAACCAGAAGATGCTGGTTCGTATCCCACAACACCGAAAGTTTTTGTCCATTTATCTACAAAAGATTTCTACGGCAGCCAAGCGCTCGCGCTCCCTGGGATGCAGCCAACACCGGCGAACACGCCACGTAGTTCTGTACACGCAGCGTTGTTGCAGCGTTCAATAAGTTCCTGAATAGCCACACTCCACACTCTCGACTTATCGTAATCGCGGAAGGGCGCGACACATCAATAGGGAGCGTTACTGGGACTCAATGTCCGGGATAATTAAAATATAACGAAGAGCGCAATGTCACTCGTGCGGTTGCGGGATAACGACTTTTTTAAACTATCGCCGCCGCGCGGCGCTAGCGACGCCTTAGGCGGCAGTACGTGCAATAGGATGAATAAGGTAAGGGAAGGGTAATGGATGTATGTACCATATATTTATATAATTATTAATTATGCTTAATTGGCGTAACCAGTATGTTTGTACATGAATGTTAGTTTTAATCATTCTACGTTATACAAAGTATTAATTACTTATTTTTTTAATTACTTTCAAATATAATCGGGTCATAAATCACGTTTATAAACTTCCGGCAGCAATCAAGAGCGATCCAGAGGAAGGAACGCCTTTTCAGTGTTCTTCGGAAAAAGATACGCGAGTTTTCAGTTCGAATGTTATTTGATGACTCAGTGTTTATTAAAGGCAACGGGGATTTTGTTGCGTCTGATTACATAAGTTACGTCCCCAGAAGCGAATCATTTGCTCATTGAATTTTCAAATTATTTATTAAAAATTATTAATTATAGTACGAATAATCAAAATAAAAAAATCCACCAATATGAATTGCGAAAATTTAACCAAAAAACAATAACTTTAAGTTGGTAATTCGCATTTTAAAATTAAAATTATATGATTTCTTTTTTAAATTTAATATAATTTTAATTTTAAAATGCGCAAGAAATATTGTTTATCGGTATTACACCAGAAATTTGTTTTACAGACTTGGAATAATCTATGAATTTTTTACCAAAATTGGCTTTTATGTAGATTGCATAATGCACCTTACAAAATTATTATTTTGGACCTGTAGTGATTTATCAGTTGTAACAAAAATATTTCATGCCTTTGAAGTTTTGCTCATATTAAGTGAAGGCGCGAAATAGCAATGAGTTAATTTCATAATTGTAATTGTTATTATATCCGCTTAATTAAATTAAACAAGTGTTTTCTGCTTTTGCGACAATTCATCGTCATGACGAGGTCATAAACCGTTGTCTATGTAGAGTCTGGCAATGGCAATAACGTTGTCATAAAAATCGACAGAACATTGTCCGCTCAATCTCAACTGGTCACCTTTTGCGCTTCTAATCAGGGATTTCCATTTCAAGTTCACCCTAAATGCTAGGGACTAATAATATGAGGTGGGGATAGGCGTACCGTGGAACGTCAAAACACTTTGTTGCTTTAATGGGAGGTCTCTTTTTGAATACCAAAAACAAATTGTCTATTAGCGAACACTAAGATTTTTTCGTGGGAACACCTCGAATTACAAACATCGTAAAACAAAGCGCGGACTACAAACTTAATTTAATAAAGTCAGTTTTTTAGATCAAAACTATCACCGGTTAAATATGAAATAAGTTATCTGTTCACAACACTGCTGTTACAGTCACCTAGTTGCACTCTTTCAATATATGACAGGTATGTATCTTTTAAAGATACGCATATACATCGTTCGTATTACTATTGGCACGAAAAATGAATAATAAGATAATAGTATAAACTATAGTAGTAGTAGTTTCGGTACATCTATGAATAAACTTGAGGTTTAAAATCGCAACAGATATTATTTGCGTTTTCTAATATTATGTGCTCGGCATAAAAATCACGATGCATTTTTTCCGTTCATTCATACCCCCATGGGTATGCTCCAACCTATGACGGCGAGTCTCCGAGTTACTCTCTCAACATCCCAAAAGTTAAATAATAAATATGTTCATTTCGCGCATTCTGTTAGGTAGTACTTCCCTGGCTAGGAATTAATTCAGTAGAAGCTGCTTCGCGACTCTTACGCAGTGTACTAGCGAGTATGACAAAATCAAACAAGAAAAAATTATGCCGTGAGCGCTGTGGTCACCGTTTGCCTTGAGAATTTGCATTTGTATATATATATATATTGTACAACCTCGATCTCGTGATCGAATATGAAACAGAGCAATGAAAATCTTATTAAGAAGCTCCAACCACGGCTCGTTACGATATAGGGCTCATTGAATCCAACAAAAACTGCACGCTCGCCTGAATGGCTTTTCAAATCCATCATCAACGAAACGCGACCCCTATGCACAGGCAATTGTCAATGGGGGCCCTTTTGAACCCCTTTTGATCGTATCGAGTCCCCGGAAATAGAAAATTTCACGGATGCTGTTCATTTCATTTACATTCTGTCGTTAGCAATGATCCAATGGTTGTTGATTTCGGTAACAAGTTGCAGTCGAATGCAATTTGGGTGTGATTAAAATTATAAAGAATTTATACTTAGATATGCGTTGTCAGAGAAAACAATGTCCATTTAACTGTATCTGCACAGAACGTGTGGTTTTTGGAAGGTGTTTCTGGAAAAATATTGAGTGATATACGTACATGTTATTTTTAAAGTGTCTGGGTGTTTTTGCTGCCTATAATAATATGTGTTTATTTACCAAGGAAATGATTAATTAATAGTCACGATAATGGATAAAATTGATCCGAATTCTGACCTTTGGTGCAATAAGTTGTCTATCGCTATTACATGATTCCTTATAAACTATAGTAAATACGCTACTACTACGACTACTAAATACAATACTTATAGTATAGATAATTTCGAACCTTTTTTCTTTTTGCAGATGTAGAATCAGATTCGTAGAATGATATATAAATTCCATTTACGAAACATGGACAAATCGGTTCTGCTAAGAGAGCGTTTGACCCTTTTCGAATAAATTCAAGCCTAGCGATTCGTTACACGCTATCTCTCTTCAGGCCATTAAATCTTTACAATTGTATTTTAAATGGAGGTATTTTACTGGAAACACGGGGTAAATGTACTTGAATTTATCCACGGCCAAGCCTTTATTTGTTCAAAGCATACATCTTTTTCGATTTGCAGTAATACCTCTTTTTGTCCACTTTTTTCGAAGTCTCGAAACGTAAGTGATGAGTCTGTCGCAAAAGCTGGGCACAAGTGGTCATGAAGATAACACACACACATACACATATGAGCAATAAAAGTCCGCATAAAGGAAGATACGTAATAGATTAAAAAGTCTCCAGTATGTAGTACCACTAAATCAGGTTTGATAGAACATATATGCTTGCGAAAGAATATCAATTTTTCCTAAGGATCATTTGAGCGGAAAAATAAATTAAACCTAGTTTCAATATATAAGAGAGTTGGGTGCTACCATCAGTTTGCGATCCTATCAATAGGAAATAAAATGAAATTTTAACCAAAACGAAACACTACTTCAAAACAATATACACACCTACGTAGATCGGACACAAAATTAATAATTTAAAACGGTAGCTCTAGTGAGAATGACATTCAGACGTCAAACGCCTCATTCTGTCCCATGACCATGAAGGCTGAAAAACGCGCAAGCGTCTATTTGAATAAATATATTTTTGATTTGATTTGATTTGCTTGGCAAACGAGCTGGCGGTTCATCTGATGTTAAATAAGTGATAACCGCCGCCCATTGACGTTTGCAACCCCCGTTGGGTTGCAGATGCGTGCCCACCTCATAACAATGTGGGCCCCGGCTACCTCACTAACCAGACAAAACGCGGAAGTATAACACTTTCACTTCACACCGGTCTTCTGTGAGGTCGTTGTTCTTTTCCAGACGGACCTGCCTATTCGTACAACAGATAACACGCAACACACAATATTGTCTGTTGCGTGGCCCTACTACAGTATTTTTTTTATAAAAAATATGTAACTCCATGCACTATGAGTATTCCGGCCTAAAACCATAACGGCTTTGAATGAAATTTTGAGTGGGCATAGCGAATACACTATATTTAAACATGTCAATTTCTGAATGTTAAAATGCACCATCATTAAACTATAACGTTATTTATGTGTAAAAATAGTGACTAGTAAACATATGATTAGTCTCACGTTTCGCCCCTTCCCTATTCCTCGTTTTATTACTTGTAGATGACTCTATGACGCAGTTGCTAAGCTATTGGTTCGGCATCGAGGGTCGTGTGTTTGATTATAATTTGTTTGATATCAGTCACTGGAAAAGTATTTGTTTGGCCCGCATATAATTGTTCCGAAACTGTGTGTATTCCCAAGGAGAATGGGGGGATCCCACCAATAACCTACTTACGGAATAAGGTTAGGAGAAAGAATGATAGTGATTCGAAAAAATTATAAACAATACTTGCCATAAAAGCCACCCATTAATTAATGGCATGCCTTTTATTCTGAAACATGTTAATTAATTCGCACGGATTTTTTGCTGAAACAGTTTGCGTTTAATAACCTCATTTAAATGATTCGTAGCGGAATAACTGTTAGATATTGCCTATCTAGCATTCCAGTAAGGTCTACATAAAATTTAATGGAGCGTAATTCTTGATTTGGTAATAATCGAACCAGTTAACACAGCGTCATAAGTTAACATGAAGCTAATGAGATACTGAGAATTTACCAGTGCACATGATGCGCATAATTGTGTTCTCCAAGCAAAATTGCAGTTCAGAGAAAACTT
This sequence comes from Iphiclides podalirius, assembly GCA_933534255.1. Taxonomy (NCBI): domain Eukaryota; kingdom Metazoa; phylum Arthropoda; class Insecta; order Lepidoptera; family Papilionidae; genus Iphiclides; species Iphiclides podalirius. The sequence continues at coordinate 1,278,570 of OW152840.1, read as the reverse complement.
ATACTATTTGCCGACCAAGTTTTCCCATTAAGTGTCGATTTCTGAGATGAGAAAGAGATGTCATTTCATTTAACTTTGCCGATTATGCACACGGGAATGCGAAAGTTATTAAGAGGGTGTCCGACAATATGTCCCAATTTTTTAATTTCACTTAAACATTTTTTTATGTGAGAAGATGGCAAGTGAGCTGGCGGTTCATCTGCTGTCAAGTGACAATCGGCACCCATTGAAATTTGCAACACCCGTGGGGCTACAAATGTGTTGCCAGCTTATAATAATGTGGGCCCGGCTACCTCACTAACCACACGATACCCTGAAGAATATTTCCACTTCACACAGGTCTTTATTGAGGTCGTGGTACTTAGGACGGCGTAAAGGGTAAATCAATAAAAGCAAAATCTCGAAACTTTTTAACTGTAGGCTCACGTGTTTAGTAAGTAGAAATTCGGTTTGTGTCGTGAAGAAAAATGTGTTTATTTTGGATGTGTTAATTTGTTTTCTTTAATTTTTTTTATGTTTTAGTAAAAATTTAGGTTTTTTCTTAATGAATAAAAAACTGTATAGTTTTAAATATTTTTTGTTTTTATATTCCCTTCTTCTTGCGCTATCAGAGGGCCTCGCGAAATGGACCTTGCCCACGGTAATTTAGATCTTGCGCCGCCACTGATCTGGTGAGTGAGGTAACCGGAACCGTCACCACCAACTCGGTCAACTTTGCCAACTTTTGACATAAAATAAAATCAACTAAAACTTCTGAGATATATCACAATTCGCAGGTATGTATGCAAACTTTGCCAAACGCATTCGTTTGAAAGAAGATCGATGTCATTACATCATTTTCAGTGTCTTTCACATCGTCTACATTTTTTGTTAGTAAATAATGAATTAATTTTGAAGTTAAAGGAGGCGTAGGAAACTCTCGCCAAGACTTTGTACGTCATACTTGAAGAGCGTTAAGTCTGATTGCAGTTGGGAACAAACTTACCTTATTTTGGAAGAGCAAAGCTCACGTAAGTTTTGCCTCTTAGTGACTTTCAACTCCGCCTGCTTGGTACCGAATCTGAGGGCACGAGGATATTCCTCACTTCGACAATTTTACTAAAACGAATGACGGTATTAACACAAAACAATGACGAAGTTATTGAAAATGTCTTTTTGATGGAAGGAATCGCCAAGTTTTGTTCTATTTATGTGTAAAATGTAAAAATCGTTTTTGATTTAACCTTTACTTCAGTAAATTAATCTCTCTTACACCAATAATTCCATACAATTTTTGCAGAGAAGACAGTTAAAAAAGTTAAAACCTCGGGTAAATCAGGCTCTCAATAATGAGCAAAAGTGCTACAAATATAAATAGTTCTTGCTATTTTTACAAACGATTACAAACAGACTATTTGCAGTCAGACTGAAGTACAGGTGAACTACGATCACGAAGTTCGGAATGTATTATTATTTGGTTGATGTACTACCGTTAGGGTTTTATCAATATTGCCCAGGGTGATCTGGGGTTTTACCGCCGACTAACGCTGTAAACGGTTCGAAACGCTGGATATTTTAAGTCAAAATAAAAAGCGATAACATTTAGAAAAAAAAAAATCACTTCACCTTGCGTTAAGAAATGCGTTAGAAAACAGTCTCGGAGAGAACTCAAACCGAACCAACAGATTTATTATGAATCCCCTTTAATCAATAAATGTTTATCTCTGTGATGCTGTTCTTTAAAACTGTGCGCGGGATAAGGACCATGATTTGAATTAAGCGAATATAAGAGCGATGGCTTTAACTAAAAAAATGTTACTAATGATGATTTAAATGTTGACAAAGTTTCTTTTGGTATTGTTGTTACGCTCTAGACATCGATGCGGCGTTTCGAGTTCTAACTTCGGTTGATTTTCGGTGGATTTTGTTTCGATTAAAATAAACAGAAACATCACTTCAGTACACAAACACATAAGGTAGACAGATATATATGTACATATATAGTTTTCATAGAAATTATTTTAAAGTACCGAAGCACGCAGAGATTTGAGTCTCCGATAACCAATTATTTCATGGATTATATAAATCCGTATGTATGTAAAATCTCTCCGGATCGTAATAAAATACGTAAATATGACTGCGCGCCGGGCCTTGGTAATCTTAATCAAAGTTTATAAAAGGAGGAGCTTTTTCTTTCTCCTGCCCTGATCCCACATAGGTGGAGTCTGCACAGCATGTGAATCATGTTGTTAGTGGTGTTGCAAGATTTTTACGACTTGCTCGACCTCAACCCTCCTGGGGAACAAACACCCAAAGCCCCTTTAAGTCTATAATGAAACCTAGAAATGTTGTGCTAATAGCTTACCGTAGAAGTTGTCCATTATATTTATTAATTATGTTAGGATTTAAGTTATTAGAATTAAGTTATTAAAAATTGAGTTCATGGGGCAAAGTGTGCGCATGTATAAAAAATCTCACAGTTGATATTAAGTCTGCCACTTGACCAATTCAAAGGCAGATTTAAAAGTAAACTTATGGCTAAGGCATATTATACCTTGACGACGCCAATGCGTGGAGTTATTGCTGTTGATACTCGCATAGGCTAAAATAAGAGTATTACACATGGATATGTTATATTGTAATCTGATCTTTTTGGAAAAAAGAAAACAGTTGCTCTTTTTATCTGTCTCGTGAGTATGAACGCTGTAAAGTGTTCGAAACGTCGGGAATTAAAATGAAAATAAAAAACGATAAATCTGTAAAATTAGTTTCATTTATAAATCGAGAAATTATTCTAAATTCGGCGCGTTTGAAATAATGTAACTGGCGTTTAACGGGTAGTGGTTCACTCCTGTTATCGGAATTTATATTTAGTAGCCTACAGTTAGTAGGGAAGAAATCCCCATTTTTTTACTAAATTTATAATAAGAGCATCTGGAAGTGCATAAATATTTATTGGCGCTACCATTGGCGCCTGGGCAGCGTTTTAATAAAGTCAGAGCACCTGGCGATGCTGCGGTATCGATTTACTTTAAAAGCAATTAACCATCTTCACAGTGTCATGTTCGTATAGATTCTGAATTCTCTAGCACAAGGTGACCTATTTTCAAAGTTCAGTAATATTACCCGTTTCCGTCCAATTTGAAATAATATTGTTAAGATTAAAATGAATGAGTTCAATTTATACGCAAGAATTGGAAGTAGTTTTGGTGGTCAGTGAGGTAACTCCTAAAGGTTACTCCTAAACGCGACCTATTGAACAAATTGATAAGTGTCGTTCTGTGTGAAGAGATCTCTGATGGCAGTGGCAAGTGTCATAGAACTAAGAGGACACTTTATTTTTTGACACGTCACGTTAGCCGCCATCACGTGTTATGGCAAGATCACTGAAAGAGGAAAGACATCGCTATGTTTAACGCTCGAATGTGGTTATTAAATAGGGTTGAAATATGTGAGCAGGTAATTTGGTGTGGGCTAGCGAAAATAAAAAAATAGGATTTTCAGGCCACTATGTTAATGAATCAAAACTGTCCCACAAAAACTTTTTTGTTACTAAGAAAATAATACTTATTCATAACATGCCCTTTTAAACCACTACGGCACTTCTGTTTATAATTCTGAAAATAATTTCAATTAAAATTTTTGATTAGTCGGATTTGTAATTATAAAAAACGACTTAGTTATTTACATATTCATTCTAAAGATGCAAATTAACTCTGAAGTCTGAATGTATGTATGTGGCGCACGGTTTGTCATCTTCCAACCATTGATCAAATTTTTCGCAACATTTATGGATAAAATTGCTAAAGGTTTCGTGAAAAATGATTTACTAAATGATAATACGACTGAACTTACGTCGAATCGGTGTAGGTAACGATAGAGGTCCTTCATCAGGGTTAATCCGATAAATTCGCGGTGGCACCCCATCTGCAGGGCGCGCCTGAGCTTTCAAAGTGCTCGTGAATTGGGCGAAGGGGCGCGGGTACAGGGTGACCTAACGATGATGACCAACGCGTACGTATTTATGGGCTTGCGGGTAAGTGTTCAAATTGGATACTTGTTACGCCGTCTATATAGCAACAAGACAATTTTCCACCCCTGACAGAGATTAGAAGTGAAGTTAAGATCGCCTAATGATCAGGAATCCCTAGATAGCCCTGGTAAAGTGAAAGTGTCCAATGCTACGTAGAAAAACGCGACGCAACATTAATTTTAGGCACACCGAGCACATCCGCAATGAGCTAAAACAATACCTTGTTTGTGGCAAAGCACGCCCTCAACTCCGACAGCTCACATTATATTAGGATTGATAAGGTGAAAGTATTAGCCTGCAATAGGAACTGTTATGTACGGGCCTAGTGAAGGGCCTAATGTTGCATTGTTACTGTGTACGTAGCCATAGATAACGTGTACATACATAACAATAACAAATCCGTAAGAATTTATTCAGTTATCGATAGACATAAGGCCACGACCCGTGACGCGGTACCATTAACTCAACACCCTATGGGCAAGCGACATTAAATTAATGCAAAACTGGTATTCAGTTACTGGACGATTAATTGGTCGGTTGGTGAAGAGTGGGGTATGTCTTCATCACGCCACTTGTTCGCTTCCGATGGTAGTCCTCTTGAAGGTAACTGAAAAGCTTTTGGAGATTTTTTGCGTCGTCGGCTCTACCGCAGTGCAGCGCGTGTACTGAAACTGCGAACTTAATCAATTACCTTTATGACATAACCGTTTGCTATCGGGGTAAAGGTAAGGGTAGGTAAAACTTCTAATATAGAAAATTAAAAAATTGTAGAGCTTCTTACTACGGCCATATGTATAATATCTCTTAATCTCTCTTCGTTTTTAGCAAGTAAATTCTATTCAGTTTAATATTGATCTAATTTTAGACAAATTTACGCAAATTTATGTCTTACTACTATATATTGAAGAATAGTCATTGTTGACTATGAAATAAAAAAGTCAATTTTTGTTCTACTGTAAGAGTAATATAAATCATTATCCCTTTGGCCCTTTGCGGATGTTCTGATGATGCTTTACATCACTCTTAATACTCAAGGTTAAAGAAATTACACATAAAGATACACTCTTATGACTATTATTTATTAACCAGAGTGTTTTGTGTATATGATGATGATAATATGACGTGATTTATTGGTGTATATTTAGAACATTATTAGAAACAAACGCAATTGAAGTAAAGTTCGCATAATCAGGGTTTCACTAATTCGTTTACCATCGTTTTTGAGTGTTGAACGAGTCGAATCAACTTTGCCACAACCGCAGGAAAAACAAAATTCTCTTTGTCGAGAGCTACGAGGATAGAAGTGCGCTTTGACGTACTGCGACCTTTGAGAGCTTCACAGATTACTTAAAGAGTTTAACTATGAAATTGAGCAAAACAATTATCGTCCGTTTTGACGCTCCCCGACATTTCTCTATCGTAAAGCACCGTTTTGCATCGTAAAGCAATACGATTCAAATGAAATTAAATACAATTTAGACGAACCAATTACGGTTGTAAATAATGCCTCTTTCTATAAAGAGTATGAGTCCCACTATTGGAAAAATATTGTGTGAAAACTTCCTATTAAAGTAACAGTCTAAACATTTAGAACCGCTGATGTGCAAAAATCTTTTTATGTAAATTTTTTTGTGATGCTTTATTAGGTGTTCATAATAATATTATTTGCTATTGAGATACGCGAGCAATTTATATTACACCTACCAATTTCATTATCACCTCGTTGCCTTGAATCAATCCTAAGTTGTTCGAGTCTAATGCAATTGCAGACTGAGTGCTTGTGACAGTGCCGGAGTCTACGAAGTCCACAAAGCTGTTGTTAAGTTGATACGTGCTTGGAACACATTTTTGAGAGTTCGTTCATGACTTTGAGAGTTTATTTTGCATTATGGAATTCAAAGCCACTTTAGTTGCTTGTCATCATATCATAATATTTTCAATCATAATATTTTAACATAAAATAACCAATGTTTTCTCATTGTTCTTTTAGCTTTAATGTGATGGAGTGAGAGTCATAGTTTTATATTTTCAGTATTTTTCCCATTGCTAATTCATTACTAAGAACATTGCGAAAGTTTAATGATTATACAAAAAGAAGAATCTCACTGTTTCATTAAACCATGATTTAAGCCATTGTGAAATCTAGGTTGGCACTCGTAAAGGTTAAGATTATCTCAATGTATTTTCTGTACCATTATTCTTCGGGATTCTTATTCCTGCTCTTTGTGATTTTTTTATAAATTTCTTCATTCTTTAAGGAAAATTCCGAATCTAATTACGGTGCGTGCTCTAAATTTGTTTGAACTACGTTAAAAATGTTAAGATAAAAATGAAACTAATCTATGTTTAACTGCAATGAAGCAATCGTAAATGTTTTTTATTTCGCATTTCTTACATAGAATTCTTTTATAACACGGTAGCTTTTGCAACTATGCCTCAGCAACGTAGATGCTAAGCTGTCTAGCCTACGGCGCCAGGGGTCGTGGATTCATATGGGGCAAGTGTTTGTGTGACTCATAAATAATTGTTCCACATCTGGGTGATTGTACCCAAAGAGGAATGCTTTCGGGTAGGCAGTTGGTGGTGAAAAACCTAGCTAATAGCTATGACATGGTTTCACATTACGTGCAACCCCCAAGTGTAACCCAACCAGGAGGAATAAGGGTATGAGAAAGATGAAGGCTTCCTAAAGTAGCCAGCGCTCTATTGATAAATTCATTGCAGAAAAATCCTAGTAGATTTCTCAACGAATTTCGAGCCAGTATTTGCTCTTAACCGAGTTGAGTCGACTTCCGTGCGATGTCATTCTGACCGAAGAATTAAGAACGGCACTATCCAATTCATTCCCCGGGCCTTTCCCAACTCATTTATTTTACGCGCGATCATTCATAACTAACACGCACACAAGTTCGTGCACAGTAACATTAAGGTATTTATGAATGACTACTGCATTATCAACAAGTTGTTTTTAAGGGAATAGAGAGGCATTTTTTTTTTGAAAACCAAAAATGTTTGTTTTTTATTTCAATAAACGATTATACTACCGAGTCTGAACCTCCTATGTAAGTTTGGGCACTTCTCAAAAAGCCTCCCTGTATATCGAGTAAACAATCATCCCATACTAAAATGTTACAGTTTTTAGTAACGATTTCTAGGTTGGTTTTCGCATAAAATTTAAATGGCAATGAAACGGCAATGACGGGCTTAAAGAAAACTCTTTAGATCTGTCATGTCAGTTATCTAGTAACTGACATGACAAGACCGCTTTTAAATCACAAACCCAATCATGATCGTTGTTGCACTTAACATAGCGCCGCCAAATAATTTCGCGTTAAATAAAGTAAAGTAAGTTTTTGTTATTACTTCGAAAATATGCAATTTCCTCACGATGCACCGATAAGCACGTGATAAGTTTGCACTTAAAATTAACAATTTAATTGATGCCGGCACCAGGGACCGAACTCAGGTCGCTCGAGTATATTGCATAGTGACGTAAAAATGCTGCATGCATGTTATTGGGGCAAATGTTTTTGAACTTTATACATTTTCTTTTATTAAAGAATCTGTTTATTACTGTCAATATCTCTCCACCCATCTTTAATTTATAACAAAAATACAGTGGATACAGTTCCGGACTGGGAATATTTTTGGTTTTTTATGTATAGTTACGACTAATTACAATCTAATCGAAAGAAAAAGATACAAATTAAATAAATGTTATGTTTTGCAATGGTAAGAATAATATTAAGCTCAAAATTCTTTTTACCGATTTAACTGTCGTTCAGCTGGAGCTATCTCACTCAACTTATCGGCTATAAGTTGTGGCGTTATTTAATTTCGTCGAGATCGTTCTAATTCTAAGGACAGATATGCTTAATGGAAGGCAATAGGTCCTCTGTTCCCCTTCTCAATGAGTGCCATCAATCTTGAAGGTTCAACGTTAAAATCCCCGCTCCACCCCCACTCAGGGGGTTGAGGGGCTGTGAAAGCTACAACCTCTTTTGATAGAACTAAATATTTTTTTATAAATATTTCGGGACATATTTTTACACAACGCTACCTAGTACTAAACGTTAACTAAGTAAAGATTGAACTATGTGTAATGATACAGATAAAAATATTTTTCTTTTGTAAGTAAATACATATTATAGATATATAAGCCCTCAGACACTAGACAAACACTACGTTCATAACACAATATTTTTGTAGTAGTTGGGATCGCCCCACTTCCTTTGGCGCAAGAGTCAGGGTCACTAACCAAACAAACAATTTGTAACAGCTAGCTTAATGGCAAGGGCCTACTATAATATCCAAGAATACATTGAGGACAAGGATGTTTGGAAATGACTCTTGCTCTGCACTTGCAAGACCCCTTGCTGCTGCTGATTTTATACCTAAATAAGTGTGTATAATTGCATCAAAAAAAATATAACAAAAAGAACAAGACCGCAGAGTTTCTTGCCGGTTCTTCTCTGTGCAGGTCTAGTTTAGTGAACCGGTGGTAGATTTTTTGTTGTCGTTCAATAAGAGCTTAAGTTAGGCCTATATTGAATAAATATACTTTGACTTGACTTTGATTTGACAATACGCCAATTGGATGGTCAAATGCCTAATTTTATATCACAACATATCAAGTAATTTGTATAAATTATTGCCCTGGCAGTTTCCACAATGTTTAATATGATAATTATAATATCATATAAACACAAATCATTGTGCCAATATAAATACACGAATCAATAAAAGTGTAAATCTGTAATACTATGTTATCTTTGTTTCGAACAAACGGCGTTTTGTTTTAATATAGCAATGTCGCAAAATATGCACCTCAGTCTACATAGGCATAATTATGTCTCTGTGTCTATGAGAATATTCTATAACAATTATTAAAAACAAGTGTTTATTCAATCTGGAATAAGTTCATACAGATTTTCTCTTGCAAAAGGTACTTTATTCCAATTTAATTGAAAAGTGTAGATAGCATGGCAGGAATTTCTCTCAATATTTATGATTGATAAATCAAGTACCTCACAACTTACTTGGCCGATTTCTTAACTAAGCGAGTATGAACATCTGTGGTAGGGCCACGAAGCAGCTTCGGCTGTTGCACGAATGGGCACGCTCGTCCGGGGAAGTACCGCGACCTCACAGAAGACCGGCCTGAAGTGGGATTATGATACTTTCGCGTTTCGTCTGGTGAGTGAGGTAGCCAGGGCCCACTTATTTTAATGGTTGTCAACGCATCTGCAACCCCTTAAAAGTTGTGGATGTTCATGGGCGGCGGTAATTATTTAACATTAAAAAAATGAATATTTTGTTACAACTAGACATCGTAATCGTCTGAATTTACGAGGCTAATATTACCGCCTTGAATCAAAACAAAGGCTCGGAGTATAACTTTAACCCTCTTTCATTTACTGTTGGGATGCTTTGTAACAAACCGTGAATTTGTTTTTATTGCCTATACAATCCGCACTAAATATCAATAGACCTACTGATTTACACAAAAGAAAGAACATGTTCAATGATCTTAGATTATGTTTTATTAGCTTTCTCACGGCTTTTGCCTGTTCTCAATGTTCAGCTGCAACAATAACTGATAATACTATACTCTCGCAGTAAACCAATATGAGTAAAGGCTCAATAACTCTTGCACTGCACTTACAAGTCCCCTGGCTGCTGCTGGTATACTTAAACAAACAAACAAACTTGTAAACTTATAAAAAATAGAAAAGAAATATACATATATAATTATAATACCACAGGGTTTCTTGCCGGTTTTTCTCTGGACAGGTCTAGTTTAATGAACCGGTGATAGTTATTGATGTTCAATTAGAGTTTAATATAAGCTTATATTGAATAAATAAATTTTGACTTTGACTTTGAATGCATTAGGCAGTAGTACTTTTAATCTTGTCAGGAATAAAAGGATCCTAATTTATTAAGCTAATCAAAATGATATTATTTCATTAATGTCAAAGTAATATTTTTTCATCGGGAATTTATAAGCACATTGAGTCGAAGAGTATAATTTCAAAAAGATAGCAAAAGACAAACGATGCGCCTTTTTTCCCTGACGTTAGAGCTGGTGTTCCAATAGCAATTTGTTTTTATTTAATGAAAATGTTTTCTTATAAATACAAGCAATGCTGATACAAGAAAACTCCTGGTGTTTATTCGTAGTAACGGCTGGAGGAGTTGTGCCGGATTATTTACATAACTTATTTCGCCATTCGCCCGAGGCATACTTATTTGCCTGTCACAGATGTGTTTTTCTAAGGCATTAGTTTGTTTACCTCCAATATTTGGAAAAAAAATGAGCCTGGTGATTCTACGAAAACATTGAGATAGGTATCAATATAGATTTATATGAGTGTTTATTGCACAATTAAAGCAAATTGTTCCAACATTTATTTTATAAGACCATAATTATTTTATAGGTGTCAACATATACCTAAAAGCAGTAAGCAAAAACAAGTTCAACATTCGAAAAAACAAATTAATGCATCGATTTTAAAAAATTCCAGCGTTGTTTTCATGTTCAACCGACTACAAGAGGTTTATTTTACGTTTGTTACATCAGAACTCCGTTATTTATGAACCGATTTTAACAACTCTTTTGCACTTGGTTCAGTTTGGCTCACATGGTGTTCCACATTAATTTCATTGGTACTGGAACAAGGCCTTCAGAAATACATCAGGATATTCCTCAAAATGAAATAGAAAATGTTTAGTGGGTGAGATATTTGAATACAATTTATTTTGTTACTAAAAATGTGTTTTTTAAATACATGTCACGGAAGGAATCCTTGTAATACGTGCAGAAACAAATTATTGGAATATAATATTCCACTCGAAAAGAACCTTTTACGTATTTATAACATGACCAATTTACAGATGAAACTTTTAAAAAAGTGAAATTTTATTTTATATGTATAGCATGTTTTTTTACAATAAATAGATAACAATAAACTTATCTTCAGAACAGCTATTTCGTGATGAATTGTTAACGCCTCAAAAATAGGATTACTTGTCCTCATCTGCGAAGCCCGTTATTATAATTCATCTTAACAAAGACCTACTTCGCCTTCTAAGAGAGTTAAATAAGTTTTTATTTTATTAAAATCACAAAATCGACAATGGCTTTAAGAGATGTTTTAACATCTTTGAACAAGATCTATGTTGGAACGTTGGATTAACATTCGAGACTTACCTACCACCTTACATCCCACCTTTCGTGTCATAAACGTTTGTTATTTTAAAGAAGAGCTGAAAAGTCATATTAATTCGATGCAAAAAGGTAATCCATTTACTAAAATTTTAAACAAATCACTTGTGTCGACCCATTGATGTGAATGTCTCGCAGGGCTGTTGCATAACGTTGGCCAAAGAGGCTTTCATATTTATTAGATGCAACTGAATTTTTATTACTTATGCACTTCCGTGAACAATTATTTTACCGGCAGATAGTACAGCGATTATGCTGAATTTGTATTGAAATATTTGCTTTGATATCGATAAACCGACGTGTATGGTTACTTCGTAATAATCTTATTGATCTGTTTAAAACTCCCAGTAATATATTACTTTATGGAAAACATTTACAGATATTCATTTTTTATCTAATTAAGTATATAAATAAAGTACGTATATTGACCTTTTTGCTTTTGTGTTATGTATAGTTCTCACTTTATATTCTGACATTCTTTCATTTTAATATATTAATGACTGAGAATTTAGACTTGCGATTTGAGGAAGCCGCCTCCGACTATTCCTTTCCTTCTACCGTCAGTCTTAAAAACAATGGTACCATTTAGCCAGTCTTTAAATTACGATCTCCTTATAATACTTTTAGATTTTGAAATGAAATCTTTACTGAATAATGTAGATTTTTATCACGAAAATATTAAGGATCAGTTTATTACATTCAATAAATCATCCATTGATCATAAATGGGCTACGCCATCGGTAAACTAAAACTTCTCTGTTTATCACATATTATGTGTGTTGTATGTAATAAAAAGAGAAAAACAATGGTATAGATGATTGAACACAACATTAATGTTATCTTTTGCACCAAAATTATTGAATTGCCTTTGAATTTCTATGGAAGATCTAAACTGACTAGTTTGCCCTTGTCATTGCCTTTGTTTTGGGGCTATTGTAATTTGCCAGCGTCGTTGGCACGTTTGTTTACTTATTCATTAGATTCGGTACAGCCTTTTGTTTGTATTCAAAGTGGGAATTCATTACTGCGACGGAAATTAGCTCGTTTAAGATAGCTTTAACATTCTTACTAGTCGATAAGAACTGTCGTTGAATATTTGGTAGTAGTTAATATATATTTATTTAAATCAAATTTGTAGATTATACCAATATTCGTTTGGGACTTGAAATTGCACCTGCCTCTCGTGGTGATCAATTCTTCATCATCTAAACCAAGCGTGAAACCAAAGTCGTAGTGTGAATCAAACCCTTTTGAATGAAGTAGACAGAGATAGCAAGTACACTAGCTGTATCGTTACATTCTTCATACCTACGGTAGCAAGCATATCTATGACTGGCAGAAATTTAAAAAAAAATGGTTTTTAAACATAAAGAAATCTTAAAACAAAAATTCATTGATGCACGTTACTAGGATTTGACCCCGTTGTGTTAGATGCACAGTTCTGCGTCCTATCCGTTGACACAATTGGAAACATCAGTTTAAAAACTCGAAGCGTCTGCGTGTAAACAAAAGTTAATAAAAAATGTAAGAAAGGGGAACCTAACGAAAATTTCCACTAAAACAGAGTTTTATTTTCGCGACTAGTTTCAATTTCGGCAGGAAGTTAATTAAGACCGGTTCCTGTCTCGATGGCTCGCCGACTTGAATCAGAGTTTACTTTTTAGTTGCAGAACTTTTCAAATTACACTCTTGTTGCTGATTTCTATCAATTATTTATTATTTTAACTTCGTCCAATGTTGCAGACATAATGATAAGCGTTCTAACAGATAGTTTTTCATTTTAATTCCTATGTTTGATAAGAGTTAATGGTGGGAATTTTTAGAAATCATAGAATTATGATGTGATACTATAATATTGTTGTGAGAAAATACCAAGTCTAAGAGTCTGACATTTATATTAATTTGAGAGTTACATATTGTTTCCTTCCCTTTATTTATAAAATGTGTCTCCATTTTTCACATTCGAAGAGAGAGTTATATTACAAGATAATTATCGCCATACGTTCGACGAGTTACAGCCCAGCTTAAATTTCACAGATTAAAATTATATTATCTATTTTAATTTATCTAACTTTTAAGCTATATTTTGTGGACACAAATATTATGAACAAGTTGGAAGAGCGTCTGGACGCATCACCGAAAGCTCATAGTTTTTCTCGGTTAACGCACTTGCACACAAAACATGAGTGAAAATGTGATCCAGAGCAGAGGAAAGAGGACTTATTATAAGAAACACCAAAACAAATTACGATGTCAACTCACCCAGTGTAGCGGAGAAGAAATACTAAACCATAAATATATGGCATTGATAAAGGTGATGTAATTAAAAATAATTTAAAAAAAAAACTAAAGAACCCGACCGCGTTTCTGTGTAATTATTTATTTTTATATACCCAGTGTCACTCTCACAGTAAATACGAATTTAACGAAACCTGTTGTAACTGAACCCCCCTCTTTTGCATATGTAATTATATAAAAATTATATATTTCTGCCCCATTATATGAATAAATCATATAACATCATTACGTGACCAGGATAATTTATTGATCTTTCTATAGGATCTTTCTAAAGGTAATAATTAGCCGTATGAAATATTATTGTGATCGTCATGTTCGGTAGGACCTTATTTACGTTGTGTTTATTTAGTAACTTGATTCTTGTAGGTGTATCTTGTATAGATAAATATTCACTAGTCGTGGTATAAGCCAGAGATAATGTCAGATTGCTTTCTTAACAACTAATCCCGACTCGCTTGAGACGGGCTCAGAGTATATAGTATACTCCCTCTCACGCTTTTAAAGGGCTCACAATTTAATTTTAAACTAATATCCCTTCTCTCTTGAAAAGGGCTCACATCAACTTTACATACCCGATACAAGTCAACAGCTCCCCCACATTTAAAAAAAATGTAGGGAAGGCACACGGCTCCATGAAAACACTCACCAACGCCGTGTGCGGTGAGCGCCAACCAACATATTGCGCCCCCCCCCCCCCCCCCCAGAAGATGGACAAAAAGTTGGGGAAAGGACCGAAGTCCATTGCAAAGCTGTTTTACCAGCATAAAGAGGGCTTGGCCCCTTGGCAGTGCGTAAGCACAAACTTTGACCGAAGTCGCGCATGTCAATGCGTGTAAACGTCATACAAGCCGACGACAAATCCAGTCTTCGTGAATGTACGTCAATACGGTTTTGGGCATGTGTTAAAGATCAGGCACTCTGGCCCTATGATATAATAAGCCCTCCGTAAGCGCCACCACTTTTGCCAGATCGCCGCGACTGCAGACGTGATTGTTAGTGTTTTGGCATCACCACCATTAAAAAGGTTAGCACGACATTGTCGTCGCAGAGCGCGTTATAAGTCACTGCTCACCCCAAGGGTATGGTTAAAACGTTGCACGGCATCGCCGCAGCCTTGAGAGGTTTTCTCCCGCCAGCTACCATCCACATGAGGTAAACGCATATGAGGTAAACGGTTGGTGGAGCAACCATTGAAATAGTCAGATATAGCCATAGTTGTGATTTTTATGTTTAGCCATTAGAAGGGTTTATAATTGGCAACATATATTTATTTGTCAGTGTCTCTGACGTTGAGTATAATGTATTTTCGATCAAGTTTGTCTCACCCACCAGCAAGTTGCCATTATTCGTTCGAACGGTGGGAACTTTACTGAGATTCGTTAATAATGATAAAACGTATAAAGAGGTCAGACAGTCTGCAGTTCCGTCATCAGGAACCCGACTTGGACAAATCTACTGAGATGTGCATCAAACCGAGACGCAGACTCGGCCCTTATGAATAGCGTCGTCTCCCAAGCAAATGTCGCAAGACGCAATGTCACTAAATGTAACATGCATCAATACAACTATCGCAGGTCAACACGCCAACATACAGCCTATTCGCATACACAGCAGACATCATCATCACCTCGAACCTCCGTCAACCAGAATCATACGATGCAATGATATTAGGCGCAGATCACCCCGCAACTACCACAAGACGCATTACTGTATATAGCCGCACGCATCAATGTGACTATCGCGTAGGTGGCACACCCTCACACCACACCAATATAACTCCAATCAACTTCGGCTCCAAAGTCTAGAATATACTCGGAACACACGAAGTGTCCAAACATACTCTTTCACGATCCGAATGATAGTCGACGTATCATAGCGTAAACACTAAGACGCTAACCACCAACGGACCCCCCCCACCCAAGCCAAGTAATAGCCAACGTATCATAGTGGAATACACTAAGACGCAAGCCACCACCAGACTCCCCAAAGTCAGATGATCAGTCGACGTATCATAGTGCAACACACTAAGACGCCAACTGCCACCAAACTCTTACTATGCCGAATGACAGCTAACGTATCATAGTGATGGTCACTAAGACGCCAACTACCACCAGCTATCGATGATATGTCCACCACTGAAGACATATCCATTCATGGTTCCACGTTTACCGTAGACCATATCGTCGTACAGAAGTACCACGCAACTCCATAGTAATATGTCTTATAAAGTCCCAAGTCATTCATTGCTCTTCATTATATTTATAATTTTTTCTCTGAGCCTTCACATATTATTACTTTTATCCATTAGACCTTACTTCCATAAGATATTGGTATGGGACGTTCATACAATGTACTTTCACCATAGTACTAAGAGTCGCGATCGACCTCTGTACTTATATATGTACGATCATACAATTGTGTCCCCGCACGGTACATAATACTTCCCTTAGAAATCAATAAGTATGGAATTGTATTTAATGTACATAATAGTGATCGTATCTTGCTATATTTTTAATAAATATCCTTTTTTGAGTATTTTAAGTGATTTTTAACTATTTTTTATCAATTTTTGATAATATCATTTTCTCATACTAACACTTATATTTCTTAAATTTAAGTATATATTATTAACTGTTATTGTGATTAAACGTTCTTAAACGTTTTATTTTCATCTTGATTATGATTAATTAATAATAATGTTTATTATTATTAATAGGTCGTTACACTGTCAAGCTAAAATCTATTAAGCCGTTCTTGCTGCATAGCGTGCCAAACAATTATACATACATACTCATACATACTCTCGAAAAACATAACCCTCCTTCTAGCGCAGTCGGATAACAGACCCTCTTTGTGTAGAACAGACTTTATCTTTTGGGATAAGTATTGGAAAGTATTCTTTGTAAATTAAAAAAAAAGAAACGTATTCAGCATCTATGGGTCGTGAATGCCCCTTCCTTTTTAGTCGGATTAGAGATGGTATCGGTAGTAATATGCAATGACGATAACCTCAAAGAGAGGAATGTTTTTTTTATGTGAAAAGTTGCCAAACGAGCAGTCGGTTCACCTGATGGTAAGTGAATACCACCGCCCATGGACATCTGCTACATCCGAGGGTTACAGATGCGTTGACAACCTTTTGAAAATTGGGCTCCGGCTACCTCACTCACCAGATGAAACGCGAAAGTATTTGTCATACTTCCACTTTACGCTGGTCTTCTGTGAGGTCGTGGTACTTACCCGGACGGGCCTGCCCATTCGTGCAACAGCCGAGGCTGTTGCGTGGCCCTACCACCGTAGCGTGGCCCTATCACCGTAATAATATTATCCCTACCTATATTATAAAAGCGGAAATGTGTTCGTTCGATTCTTCGACAAAACATTATATTTTTTACTCCGTTAAAATACTGAATTCGTGAGGCATATGTCTGAATGGTAATTTTAACATAACCTCCTCATGTTTTATGACAGCTGCACAAACTTTGTTGAGTATTATTAAATTCGTGGACATCCATTCAAGACGTTTTCATTCTAGGATTTTTTTTATGTAAGAAGATGGAAAGCGAGCTGGCGGTTCGCCCAATTTAAGTTATAAACGATGCCCGTGGACGTTTACGACACACGTAGATTAACGAATGCGTTGCCACCCTTCAATAAAGTTTGTTCCCGGTTGCTTTATTCACCAGACGGATCGCAGAAGTATAACTTCCACTTCAGGCCGGTCTTCTGTGAGGTCGTGGTACTTCCCCGGACGGACCTGCCCATTCGTGCAACGCCAAAGTCTGCTGCGCGGTTCTACCCCAGGTCAATATACACCTTACGATTAATTATTGGCCCACTGGGCGATTTATGAAAGTACAGTAGAACCTAAAAATACAAAGATAGTATCAGAGGTATGGGTCAGGTTGTTCCAATAGATTTTTTTTCCATTTAAAAATTAAATATTTACATACGCTAATGATTTACATTTCTTTATCGGTAGATCCAGATATTATTGCGGTAAAGAGGTTAGTAATGGAATTAAAATAGCATACTTTTCAATTAAAATTCATGCAATTAAAAACTGCGAGAGGAACCATCACGACCCGAGAATTGGAAATAAAAGCTTTTGGGTTTCGATGAATAATTGTTGGAATATTTTATCGGTGGTAGGGCCACGCAACGGTGTTCGCTGTTGCACGAATGGGCAGGTTCGTGCGGGTTAGTACCACAACCTCACAGAAGACCGGCGTAAAGTAGAATTGTTGTACTTCTGCGTTTCGTCTGGTCAGTGAGGTAGCCGGGGCCCACATTATTAAGAGGTGGCAATGCATCTGTAAAACCCTACGGGGGTTGTAAATTTCCATGGGCGGCGGTTATCACTTAACATCAGGTGAAGCACCGGCTCGTTTGCCACTTCCTCACATAAAAAAAATATTGTCTATGGTTGTGTGCCATTATTAGAGATTAAGATTCTTTTTTATATTAATATAGGACGGAGAAAATATATTTATAACAAAAATACAATCATTAGCATTTGAAGATGTTTTGTCTTAAGTACAGAAATTAGCACCATAAAAATTTTAATTTCTAAAAATACAACCATTAATAATTTTCTCCTAATTAGGGTTACGTGACTTGAAATTTACAATAAAAGAAATCTACGTATTCGTACTCGAATCCTTTTTTATGGAATAATAGTAATGTTATAATTTTGATTCTAAGTAAGTATGTACTTTATTATGTTTCTAACCTACTTGATAAAAGAAGATAAATCATTGATTGTATGGGCAATAGCATATTTATAGACCTAATTAGCCTACTTGCAGGCACTCAGTTTGTAATTGAATGGAAAATAGAATCTCGACAAGTAAACACATTCATGTGCTGTACCAGGGCACGTCTGTCAATCATCAACACAAATTTCAGATATGTTTTCTAAAAGGTGTTACATACAAAAATAAACCAAATTTGCCAATTGCACTTTTTTTTTTTTTTATGCGAAACGTTGTCAAACGAGCAGACGGTCCACCTGATGTTAAGTGAATACCGCCTCCCATGGACATCTGCCACACTCGAGGGTTACAGATGCGTTGACAACCTTTTGAAAATTGGGCTCCGGCCACCTCACTCACCAGACGAAACGCGAAAGTATTTGTCATACTTCCACTTTACGCCGGTCTTCTGCGGGGTCGTGGTACTTTCCCGGACGGGCCTGCCCATTCGTGCAACAGCCGAGGCTGTTGCGTGGCCCTACCACCGAAAGCACTTAAATATCTTGCGTGAATACGGGTTTTACTAAGTGAACATTTCATTCGGGACTGTTTAATTTTTCCCAAATCAATTCGCCCTTTACAAAGACATAATCCACGCGACTCTGAGTGGTGACTTTATGAACGGGAAAATTTTCTGTTCCCAGATGAGACGCTCTTCGAACCATCACTTAGAATTTAAATGCCGAATGTATAATTTAGCGGATGGTGGTAGGCTTTATTCCGTGAGTCGTATTTACAATACCTTACTTCATTTATTGATGATTATTTATGACTTTTAAGGCATGATGTATATTCTATTTGTTATACATATTTTCAATCATTTTATTAATTGATCTTAACTTTTGGTTTGTACTAAATATCAACAATTCGTTCCGAAAGTGCACCTATTTATTTATACTTTTTTTTTACAATTAATAACACATTATGCTTCTTTATTTAAACTTGTGCTAAATAAATGAATACGTTTATAATGAAACTTCAAGACCCTCAAACGAACAATTTAGTACTAGACCAAAGGGAACTATTCACTATAGAGTGAATAAAATAGCAAATAGCAGAACTACACAAAAGTGAACTATACCACCATACTTCTTGGAAAATGTTTTAGTATACACAGCGTAGATCGTTCGCCGGTGCCTGGAATTTTGCAAAATCGTCTACCGTAGGTCGAGACTTCATCATCATCATCATTTGATCATCAGAAGATTTAACTGTGGAACGCACGCACGCACAGTGTTCGCTGTAGCAGGAATTGGCAGGTCCGTCTAGGGAAAACGACCCGAATGGCGTAGTCGGTAGTGTACCTGCCTTCTGCGCCAGAGGGTGTGGGTTCGATCCCCACTACGGGAAAATATTGTGTGATAAGCATAGTGTTTTTCTAGTGTCTGGGTGTTTATATATGTATAATGTGTATTTATTTCCAAAAAAAAAAAGTATGTTTAAGTATGTCTATCAGTTTTCTAGTACCCATAGTACAAGCGTTGCTTAGTTTGGGACTAGAGAATGTTGTGTAAAAAACTGTAAAAAAATACCTCTACCTCACAGATGACTGGCGTGAAGTGGAAGTGTTACACTGTTGCGTTTCGTCCGGTGAGTGAGGTAGCCGGGGCCCACTTTTTTTATAGGCAACGCCTCTACAACCATGGGCGTCGGTGATCATCAGGTTGAAACACTTGTTTGCTTGCCAACTTTTCACATAAAACAATATCATACTTGATGTCATATGCACTAGGTGGCGTTTAAGGTTAAACAAATAATTAATATGACTCACGACGTCAGTACGTACCATAATCAATTAAGTTTAATTTTTTTTTACTACAATGTCACTTCTTAACTAATATGTTCTTTACTTACACTTTGCTCGTACTATTAACATGTATGGGTCATGGTACCAAATAAATATCTTTATTATTCTTATTATTTTAAACTTTAAACTTTATACCGATGCCGGCAAAAGTTCCCATCTGATGTACTGTATCGTCGATCGTTGAACTAAGTTGGATTTTGTGTAAGGACATAAATCTAAGCGAGCGACGCCACAAGGTTTGAACAGAGTAATTTATTGTTTACCGAAACGCTTCGTGCACTTTCACGGGCGATATTTGTGAAATTCTTTGCATTATGTATATATATATATATATATATATATATATATATATATATATATATATATATATATATATATATATATTAAGCTCTAATGAGTTTTTGGTACTGTAATTTTTTGCCTAAATAAAGTATTTATATTTATTTTATTGTGATCCATGTGGCACTACACACTAGTCGGTCCTACGAAGGGCAAATGAAAATTCTCATTCCCTTATAGCTTACATGAAACACAGGAGGCGAAATAAAGGTCACATCAATCATAAAACCAGACTCAATAGGCTTGTGGTCTATTAAATCTGATGGTTCCAGAAAAGGGTACCATTGATAAATAGTGAAATGAAATAATATAAAATACAAATACAGGCAGAGAAGATGAACTTTACTACTGGAAGAATGAAGTAAGCGCTTATCTATTTACTTCATAGTATAATGAACACTGGGAAGAGTGCAAAACGTAGGCAATTTTAACTAATTAAAACGCGATAAAAAATAATTTTCGCGTAAAGACAGGAACTTAATATATATTATGAATACTTTTAAAACTAGGACGACACTGGTAAGTCCCATGTCTCAATCCGCCCCGTGAACATAAACACTGCAA
Source organism: Iphiclides podalirius (assembly GCA_933534255.1). Lineage (NCBI taxonomy): Eukaryota > Metazoa > Arthropoda > Insecta > Lepidoptera > Papilionidae > Iphiclides > Iphiclides podalirius. Next base: position 1,257,568 of record OW152840.1, on the reverse strand, counting down.
CGCATTTGTAATCGTCAAAAATACTCGAATGGAACAATACTTTTATTTGAAAATTGAATTCGATCTAAATGTTTTCCTAAAAGTGCTATTCGCGGAAAGTCATTTTTTACGTGAGAAGGTGGCAATGAAGCGAGTGGTTCACCTGATTTTTATTGATTACAAAAATAAGTTGCCCATCAAGATCTACAGCTGTCTGTGTACAGAAGCAATACGCAACTTAAAAACTGCGCATCGGTTACCTCACTTACCGAACGAAATGGGTATGTCTATTTGAGACACTGGCACTTCCCTGATTGAGCCTGCCCAGAAATTGCTGTAAAGTCTACAATTATAATCATAATAATAAAATTGAATTTGATCATTAGTTATAAATTTAACCAAATACAAATTTGTTAGAATTTTTAAATATAATTGAACGACGGGAATTAGGTATAAAAAAAAAACGTTCATATTGAACAGGAGTTCCAAAAAGAGAACAATGGAAAAGATGGACCTCATTAGGTGACGTTTGGTGGCGAGTGAATGGCGTGGAATTTTTTCACATCACAATTTGCACGTAGCGAATTTACATTTGAACTAAAATTGCGCTCCGGCCGTTATTTATTCATTCCACTCTTCGTGTTCATGTTACTTCAATGAGATGTCATTTTCAGGAATCAATGTTTTTTATTCGGGTTTTGTAATACAATGGAGCCACTAGTGTAATTCAACTAGTTTCTTTTGCAAAGTCATATTTCCTTTTACAAAATGTTCATTGCTCGGTCGCTGCTGACGCGTTACTATCAAATTCCACGTGTAAACGGTTATTGCGTCTCTGTTGGTTTATCAAACATCACTTCGATCTTGTCAAACACAAATAATAAAAACTATTTTAAAAAATAGTAAAAACAAAAAAATGAAATTCTCTGGAAATTATTTACTCCAGCATTATATGACCGGACGTCGTAAAGCGCGAGCTATTATTTAAATGGAACAAATTCTTTTCGCTACAAAATGCCTTAACTGTATAAAAGCTGGTTAAAATGTGCATGCGATAGGGACATAAATGGGACCGAAAGTAATAACCCATGAGTATTTCCTTTACAGTTACCATTAACATAAGTTTTAGATTTAGATTTTTTTATGATATGTTTGGTGTGTCACTTCCTCACTTCCAAGTAATTCCACTAGCAGGTGACTCAGCTAGTACATCATTTAAAAAACTATCTGTAACTGAATAAACAAGCATTCGATTGTTTATTATATCATAAGATATTAAAACATGTAGAAAAAGTACGAAAAGATTGTCGCCGCTGTGGGAATCGAACCCACGTCTTCGGCATTCGCGGCCTGACGCTCTAGCCACTGAGCTAAACGGCTGATAGCCACAGCGACGAAAATCTTAACGCCTTCTTTCTACATTGTTATTTAGCATTTGAAGCCATGCTTGGCGCATCTATTGTTATATCCTTTCCAGCATACAAACAATTTCGAATATCGTTACGATAATTCCAACGAGAGATGTCGCCATTGCTTTTTATAAATTTTAAAGTTTTTTATAGTGCTAATCTCTGCACTTAAGATTGAACATTAAAACATGTAGAAAAAGTACGAAAAGATTGTCGCCGCTGTGGGAATCGAACCCACGTCTTCGGCATTCGCGGCCTGACGCTCTAGCCACTAAGCTAAACGGCTGATAGCCACAGTGACGAAAATCTTAACGCCTTCTTTCTACATTGTTATTTAGCATTTGAAGCAATGCTTGGCGCATCAATCGACGACGATCGTGTATCAATCAATCGACGACGTGTGTAACGTGTGATTTCATCACTTTGTCGAAATTGTTGTTTTTCTAAATACTAGGCTGCATGTCATATGAACCTTTGCCTTTTTGAAAGGTCAAATCAAAAAGTTAAGTTCATTTGTTGGTACTTGTCATTTGAGATTGCTGCCGGTTCGAATTGACATTGGATAAATTAGTTTTTGTGGATCTATTATCTTCGACTGGTAAGTAATTGCTTGGTTTCGGTCATGCCAGTGGTTGTTTTGTTTACGTATTTCGTTTTCTTATCAATTCGCTTTTTTACAGTGCATGGCTAGAGGTTGAATCAGAACACGTTCCTGGTCGTATTATTTGTGATTGCTGTGTGGGAAACTCTGTGCTGGATTTGTTATCCCTCGTGGTAAGATCCTTTGTTATTTTCACTGGTTTCCTACTAAAATTGTAAAAGACTTGCATTGTGAATGTATTTAGAAATGTCACATGAAGGTAGGTTGAGAATTTATTGTCTCGTGTTTCTAAGTATGGTTTTTCGAATATCACAGGTGGATGCTGAAGGCATAGGTGGCTGGCAAGCTGGTCTGAGCTGCTGCTCGATTAAATATTGTTTTTTGCCTCCGGTTGGTAAGTGTTTCACATCTTATAATTGTAGGTGGATTCATATCCCTGCCTTTGTTAGTTCTACAATGTAGTGTTTGTTGGCAGGAGGTCTCCTACTTACCCCCCAACAGTGTGGCTGTACACACTACACTTGGCCTGATTTTCTCTACTGGTTCTGAGCTCAACGCTGACCTGTGCACACAGGGCAGGTGTCTCTGCGGTGACATAGATTTAAAATAACTACCTGATTGGACTTTGTTTTTTTAAATTGAATTGCATAAGTTTTACCATCTCAAATTAATTTAATTATTTAACCTTTTATGGTCGCACAAAGTAATGTGTAGGTCCTCACGACTCCCTGAGATACTTAATTGTATTTATTACAACAGTCTGTTCCTAACAGACAAGGCAGAAACTCATTATTATTGTTATATTTTGAAAATATATTGTATCTGAGCTAGTCCAGGGATTGTAACATTAAACTGAAGTGATAAATACAACTTCTTAACTGCTAATATATCTTTTATTAAATATCCCATCATTAATACACCATCCTATATAAAAACGTTACACGTGGGTTCGATTCCCACAGCGGCGACAATCTTTTCGTACTTTTTCTACATGTTTTAATGTTCAATCTTAAGTGCAGAGATTAGCACTATAAAAAACTTAAAAATTTATAAAAAGCAATGGCGACATCTCTCGTTGGAATTATCGTTGTAAAACGATATTCGAAATTGTTTGTATGCTGGAAAGGATATAACAATAGATGCGCCAAGCATTGCTTCAAATGCTAAATAACAATGTAGAAAGAAGGCGTTAAGATTTTCGTCGCTGTGGCTATCAGCCGTTTAGCTCAGTGGCTAGAGCGTCAGGCCGCGAATGCCGAAGACGTGGGTTCGCCCACAGCGGCGACAATCTTTTCGTACTTTTTCTACATTGTTCAATCTTAAGTGCTAAATAAAAAACAATGTAGAAAGAAGGCGTTAAGATTTTTCGTCGCTGTGGCTATCAGCCGTTTAGCTCAGTGGCTAGAGCGTCAGGCCGCGAATGCCGAAGACGTGGGTTCGATTCCTACAGCGGCGACAATCTTTTCGTACTTTTTCTACATGTTTTAATGTTCAATCTTAAGTGCAGAGATTAGCACTATAAAAAACTTTAAAATTTATCATAAGATATTCCAAGAGAACGAAAGAATTTTGACGATCTACATAGATCTTGTCGTGCGGTGATCAATCGAGAATAATAAACTTGCCATCCATTTTAGCCCCGTACAGTTTTTTTATGGATTTCGCCATAAATTTCCTTAGCAACTAACGTGGAGCATTAATCTAAGAACATTAAAACTCGATTACTGCTGAAGTAAAGAGAGTAATTTTCTTCGAAGAAAATGCCTTCCGTTATTAGTCGTGTAAAATTCGAAAGTTTCAACCGGGCGTATATAAGTTTTAAAATGACTTAGAAAGTTTGTTCAAATACAGTATTTTAACGATTGAGATAATTTCTCCTTTTTTGTGCGAAAATTTGGCAAGCGAGCAGGCAGTTCACCTGATGTTAAGTAATTAACTGCCCATGGATATATCTAATACCAGACAGATTGCAGGTCCGTTGCCAACCATGTAGTGTGCCTCGGTTACCCCACTCACCAGACGAAACGCGATAGTATAATACTTCGCGCCGGTCTTCTGCGATGACGTGGTACTGGCAGGAGGCGCTGTGTGGCCTCACGAGAGCTATTATCTCTTAACCTCAAAATAATGGTTGGTGAAAATGCTGTTTAATATGCAGTGTCAAGGATACCTTCTAAAACAAGACCCATCATTATCGTCAGATAGGATGGTGATCGTACAGTCCACGTGGGTACGATCACTATAAACATACAACACTATAACATACGAGCAAATATGGCAATTATTGTATTGGGTATGTCTAGATAAATTGTAGAAAATTTGTTGATTTTCATGCAGTGAGGTTATCGACCGCTTGTTTATTGGTTAAAGTATCTGGGCGCGTTACACGGAAGGTTCAACTTTGTCACCTGGCAGTGGGAATAAATTTTCGACAATTTATTTACACATTTTATGTTTCGCAGAGACTAGGTAACATTTTTACATTATTTTTTTTTTATAAAATCAAAATAAGAAAAAAGGTTACAAAGCACAAATATGTAAACAGTGATAGTTTTACCCCAGCTCATTAATTTCGTATATCTATCCATGATACAGCTAAGTTGTAGAAAAGGTAGTAATTGTTAAATATAAAGTATCTAGTAATTGTTAAATATGGTACAGTGATTTTATTTTTGTGAGCCCGCAACCTCAAATCAAACTCATGTTTCAAAGCTATTAACATTTTCCGTCAATCTACTTAATTTTAATAATATTAGACTCCAATTACGAAAACACGGGTAAACGATTGTAAACAAGATTCTATTAAGATTTGGGCCATACGATTAACGGCCAAATCTTGGTTTATGACGTCGATAAAACCAAAAAAATACCCTAATCGGAGCCAGTAAATGAAGTTAATCAAAAATTCCTTTTCCGTGAGATCGCGTTTAGGAGGGCCTTTGACGATTTGATTCGACTCGATGAAGCCGTGAATCGGTTTTTTTTAATATTGCATATAGTCCATTTTGATGGCCATTGATGAATACTTAATTTTGGTACCATTTATTTTATAAAGAGCGTATATATATACAGGTTTATATAACAACGTAGTCATAAAGACAAGCGTATTAAAAGTTTCAACATCAAAGCAACATCAAAAATAAGTGTTCCCTTTGTTTTTATCATCGGGTCAATAAAAAAGAAATGTGGTCTTTAAGATATTTTATAACACATCCAATACACACTTAGATGTCGTATCAAAACAAATTATGGCACGACCCATAAACGAGAAAATGTCAATCTCATAAACAAAACATATGATTGTTACAGTGAGCTCTAAAGTATTTTACACAACGGAAGTAGAGTAGTCTAGCTAGATAATGACAAATATGACACGTGGTGAAGTTTTCTTATATTTCATCTTTTCATCTATTAATATTCAACTTTAATAAGTAAAACATTTTAGTAACAAAAAAATCCGACTTCAAATACCTCGCTCACTATACATTTTCCATTTGATTTTGACGAGTTCCCTGAAGGGCCTCCGTAGTCCTAGGTCCAAATGAATGAAATGAATGTGGAACCATGTGGGAGCTAAAAGGAAACTAATGCAAAAACAATTTTTAAAATCTTTTAATGACAGAGTTTTGAAGTAACAAACATATTAAAAAGGGCGAGAGTAGGACTCGCGCACGAAGCGTTCCGTACCATTATCTATAAAAACGGCATAAAAATCGTGCTGTTGCATGGGAGCCCCCTTATTTTTTATTTAATTCTGTTTGTCAATATTTGTTGTTATAGCGGCAAAAGAAATACATAATCTGTGAAAATTTCAATTTTCTAACTACGAATATCACGGACCTGGTGACAGACGGACAGACAAACATAGAGCAGAGTCTTAGTAATGGGTGCCCGTTTTACCCTTTGGGTGAGTAACACTAAAGACATACAACTGATTTGTGAATCTTCTTACTTTTTGAAGTCAGTGCAAAAATTCTGGCCGAGTTTCAGATATTTAACCGTTTTAGTTAAGTGTCACTTTGTTTTTAATTGGAGCAGTGTACAAAATGTCTCAACGTTAGAGTTAAATCGGCTCAGCGTTGTTGTACGCTCACCATACACTCCGAGTTTTAATGTGTTTAAAACTCAGAACGGACGGCGCTTCAACTCGTTCAAATTATGACTATCTTCAGGAAGTTGTGTACTTCTTATGACGGTCTGGAATCTGAGAATGGTAATGGGTCTAGATGGGTCTAGCAGCTTTGTTGTTTGTTGGTTCATAGTTATGTTTTAGTATTAATTAATGGTTTCTAGTATTTTAGTAAGTGATAGAGATAAGTCTTGGTTACCAAGACCGTGAAAGGTCGCCCTATATGTATGTATATCGATCAGATAGGCGATATAAAAAGGGGCGGGAAACGGGCATTACGCGGTAAATTTTCGTTGCTGGATGAGCAGAGACTTTTTGCAAGGAAAAGTCTCTGCTCATTAAGGATGTAACTCAGGATTAATAATTAGGTTCAGGTTCGATCCCCGCAGGGCCGAAAGATTTTGTTCGTTTATTTACAAAAAATCATATTTTAAGTTTAAAACTTCACAACGTTACAAGTTGTAACGCTGTGGATAACAAATAGAGAAATAGTTATTGGTGGCTTTTACAGCGGTAATAAATTAACGATTAAAATAAATGAACAATTTATTAATAACTGTAGTGTATTGTAGTGCAGTATAGCATAGTTTGATTATCCCCGTTAAGTGTTTTAATTTCTTTTAAGTTTCAGTAATATGTATATGTGTGTACCCTATTTTAGATGTTTATTAAATAGACGTAGCTATTTATCCCAATAAAGTTTTAATTTCATAAAAAATAATGAATGTAAAATTAATTAATAAAAATTATGTTTATCGAAAACATTTCGTGGGGCCGCGTGGTGGACTATGCCCTGATACCCTCTGTATAGAGGAGGCCTTTGCCCAGTAGTGGGACATGTACAGGTTGATACTTTTACTTTTTTATGTTTATCGAGTGTTATTTTTATGTTATAGGGTCACCAATGGGCGTAGAGGGTAGTGAAACTGTCTCCTGCACAAGAGCGTATGGGTTTGATCCCCACTAGTGGAATAATATTGCGTGATAAAAATAGTGTTTTTCTATTGTCTGGGTCAGTTCTAGTTTATATATATATGTATATATATATATATATATATATATATATATATATATATATATATATATATATATATACAAAACAAAAGTATATTTAAGTATGTTTATCAGTTATCCATAGTACAAGCTTTGTCTAGTTTGGGCCTACAGAACGTTGCGTAAAAGTATATACCCTGAAATAAAATAATGATTTAATAACATTGATGTTATATATTTCTTACTACAGACAAAAAGGGGAATAGTGATTAGACGCTCATGGTGTGGAGGTGGAGATCTAAAACTTGCCATCGAAATCGGTCAGTTCGAATCTTATTACGGTGGGCCAGTTTTATATTTTAGGGGATTTTTTTTTAAATATGGTAAGTGTACGTAAAGGCCCCTAAACTGCCATCCTTTGAAATGGTACTAGTTATTATGGGATGTTTTTCGTTAGTAGATTTTTTTTCATTTGAAGCAAATATGTTTCAATAACGTTTCTGCGAGTACGATCGTTTGAGTTAAACACAGCTTTGAGTTTTATTTTATTTTAATTAGAGCTACCCATGTCGGTTATGTCAATGTAAAGTTCTAACTAGTCTTTTTGAATACATATCCAAGCCTTTTCCGCAAGTTTACATTCCATATACCCAATTCAATTTCCACGTCAAAAGTGAATTTGGCCCACGCGAAATATTTGCGGTTTTGCTCTCTGAGAGTATCCTTTATTTGTTCCGGTTTATGAGATGAAATATTTTTGCTGTTTTACAAACAATTGAAAAATCGCGGAGTGCTTTTTTACTTTTTATTTTTCTTTTTTATAATGGTACTCCAACTGGCCAGATACAAAAAGTACAACCAAAAGTATTTTACATTAACTTCATACATACACATACGTAAAGATTTTTTCCCACATATTTATGTGGATATATTACTTGCTTAGCCTAATAACTAAAGCCAAAATCATTCTAAACCGTTTCGTTTATGCGATAGTCTCGAATATGATCCAAAGCTATGTGCAGAAATAACAGGTTTTTACGACAGAACATAATTTTATAATCATTTGACGAACATAGATGACATCTTGATTTGAATACCTAATGTTATTGCGTTTGAAGTTATATCTTTTTATTGCTTGTTACACTTGTTAACACTTTTTATTGCTTGTTACACTTGTTAACAATTTGACCTTATTACAAGAGTAGTTAGCAAACAAGCAAACAGACCCCCTGGTAGTTAATGATCCTAGATTAACCGCCACAATACCTGTGAAACTTGGCGTGTAGACAACTTTAAAGTTGGCCTTCGGCTAACTCACTTGCTTGCCTTCTATTGTGTGGCCGTGGTATTTCCACTAAAGAGGACGCCGTTAGCTTCTCCACAAACTTGTTGACTATATTGAGTTTACAGTCATAAAATTATAAGCTACCAACCTAATATATATCATAAATTTACAAGTACGAAAGTTGAACGTGGCTAGGGCTTTTAATCAAGTAGAGGCGAAGTTGTCAGGCTGCTTGTGTATTCAACCTTAATATGATAAAATCTGCCTCCGTCGGCGGTCTATCGGCTATAAATCGTGATATACTGCAAAGTTAATGTACAAATTAGCAATGAAGTTTAATGCTTTTTACTCGGGTGAGGCTTTAAACTTTGTAAAAGTATTTTTGAAAATGATTCAGTGATTCATTTTCTGATTACAAACCATCAAATTCCACAAAGCAGAAAAAATAGAGAAATATATCATTTATGTGTTGTCAGTCTATGGAAAACAGCATTTACAAAAGTGGTACACCTCCAGTTACTCATTACTTTCGACAGTAGGATCCACTACAAACAACAGCGCATCGACGCTATCATCAAAATAATCATCATCATTTCAGCCTGTTTGAGTCCACTGCTGAACATGAGCTCTCCTACAGATTGCCACGAAGTACGATCCTGAGCCACCTGCATCCATCGACTTCCCGCACATTTGCACAGGTCGTCACTCCATCTAGTGGGGAGTCGTCCCACACTACGATGGCCATTGACGTACTGTAGTATATTTAATAACTAGACTTTCGCCCGCGGCTTCGCTCGCGTTGAAGCTTTTAACAGCACATTTTGTCCTCTCTCAGGCTCTAGACTCTCTGTGTACCAAATTTAATTTAAATCGGTTCAGAAGTTTTGAAGTGAAAGCGAGACAGACAGACAGACTTTCGCATTTATAATATTAGTATGGATTTAATCAAGTTAGGAAAAACTTTTTTCGATTTGTAAGCGTTACTATAAGCACGATAAGGATTGATTTCCAAACCATATTACCCATTATTAATAAGCTATGAAAAATAAAAGTTTATGATGTAACCCAGAGTTCCCCAAACTTTTTTGTGTCGTAGACCCCTTGCCATGTTTTCCCGTGTTGGGTAGACCCCCTACTTACCTGATATTGATTTCCTGTAAATTTCTAACTGTAGTGAAGTTTAGTGTTAAAAACTTAAAGTAAAAACACATGTTAATTTATACATTTATTAATTGAATTTAAATTAAAACTACTCAAAATAAAATTTTGTATCTGTTATTTAATATTGTAAAATAAATATTTTTTAAAATATTTTCTTAGCACTTTCCATTTCAAGATTCAGGAAACGAATAAACGTATTTGTCCCACATTCGTATTTATCGAGTGACGAATTGAACAAGTCTGTGCAAGGTAGCGAAGCTCTTAGACTCAGATCTCAGGTTTTTACAATTTCAAAATGTATTGCGACCACAAAGCGAATACCAACATCCTACAACTTACACAATTTTATAAACATATATAATAAATAATACTTCATAGGTACTTTTATAAATAATGTATATGTTTTGATATTATAAGATAGTATGATGTAAGTAAATAGGTACTATCAGTGTGTGTGTTGAGATCCACTATCGTGGACCCCCATTTTCATTTCATGGGGTCCAAATTTTTTTCGCTGACGTAGACCCCTTGCAGGTTGTCATAGACCCCTAGGGGGTCGATATAGACCACTTTGGGAATCGTTGATGTGACCCAAGGGCCTTTATCATCAGCAGTCGTCAGTACATCGTGTAGTGTTAGCTTTGTCTCATTACTGAGTTACCGAATTCATCAATATAGCATAATCCAGATCTATAGAATAAGGGAACGCATGTCTGCCGAGGCAGTTATCATTGATATTTATTTAAACTGGTGACCGCGTCGCTCGAAATGTTTGATATGAGATTGGGTTCAGATGAGATGCTCTTGGAATATCGTCAAACGATAACGCCAACAGTAATGAGTTGCAGTTGAAGATAAGCGTGTGGGTTTGTGTTTAAATTGATCATTGTTTCAAATGTACACTGTGACGTTTTTACATAGATACGTACATAATATACGTCAAGTGCTTACATAACTGACATATTCGTACGGGTCCCTAATGTTTTACCGTATTAGCCTATTTAATTAAGCTTTGAACGAGGAGTGTGTTTTCTTTTCTTTTTTCCATTAACTGATGGAAACTAAAAATGCCCACTACATATGTAACGTAACTTAGTCTGCTTCTAATGTCTTAGAAATGAACTACAGAGTGCAACACAAATCGCAATGCAAACCAATGTTACGATTAGCCCCTATAAATATTTACGAACAAAGCTAATTAAAAAAAAACAGCAGCTAAGTTCGCAACTTCTAACCAAGAATGTTTCCTTACGAAGAAGTTGTCCACGCCTTTCACAAATGATAAAGTTTGATAGCAAGTTTCGACGCGAAATAGTGACTAAGTACAGTAATAGTGTATGTAATAGACGAGTTATAAAGGATCGTTCGAAGTGTAAAAATCAAAGTAAATGTAATTGAAGCTATCGTTTCAAAAGGAAAAAAAGGGGGGAAAAACATCAAAATTAGTAAAGTTATGAATTTTTTCTTATTTTAATCAGTATATTTCAAGTCACGCCGAAAGTGTAAAGATTCTAGTAAAAATAGTTTGTACTAGTCGATTTATTATAGCATACATACTTAACGGTCATGGTAAGCAATCTTATTTACAATGTCAATAAATAACGAAAAAAGTCTATCACAACTTTCTACAACTTGTGTAAGTCTTACAAACAACCAAGACCAAATCACTCGCAATAGCTGAAGCTGCAAAATAAAGAAACCCGATGGCAGTTTGCAAAATTTTCGCCAAACTTAATTCATTTCGAGCGCGTCGCGTAAAAATGCATTAAAACTGCGTAATTTCAAAGAGCACTCCCTAATACGCTCTCTACGAACTTTAAGCCGGTAGTAATACTAAAGACTTCTTTTTCCTTCTGTTACCTTAAATGCAGTTCCAGTGATGCGAAAAGTGAATTTCGTGAACTAAGTTTAGTTTTGTATATGGGTATGGTTTTTTCGAAGCATTTTCACTCGTTTTAAAATTCATCCATGAGTTAAAAATTGCTTCGGAGCTGATTCCAGCTGACAGCTTATTTATTGCAAAGGGGCAAAAAGTATCAATATATGGTTTAAGTTTAACAATATATCATCTAACATTAAATAGTCAACAATAGTTAATTATAAGTATCTTGTAAATCGAAATGACGTAGTACTTCTACGTAAAGAAAGATTCCATATAAGTGTAAGAAAATCCAACGGGTAAACCTAGGTTAACTAATATTGATATATCAAAATCGGCCAAAGCATCAGGCTGTTGGAGAAATGTTTTTCTACAAAACGAAGTCCGTTATATAAATATCCGTTTCTATATTCGTCCGTTTCGTATTTAACGTGTGAACGATTGAAATATTTAATCGAACTGAAAGCTCTTATATGTGAAGTTTCTGTCGTCAACTGAAAGCAAATGAGAAAATGAACTTTAGAGTTCTTCGGAGTTGAGAAACTTCCTCGCAGACGGTACCCCGTGGTCCCCCAATATCTTTTCTATTATTAGAATTTTAAAACGTAATACCAGTTTTAATGACGTAACGAGCAACATCACGATTTCTATAATCAATCACACACATTACGATAATTAATGACACAAGACGAGGCTTTAAGGGACTATATAAATTAATCAGCGAAATCGCATCACACGTAACGTGTTTGGAAATTAGGTCAAGATCATCCCGCGATTCCACACATTGCATATTTCTATAATTATTACTTCAATGTAAAAAAAGAACTGTAGTGAGAACTGAAATGTTTTTTTTTTTACCTGTTAAAATCTTTTTATTGTGAGTTGATTCTGTTTTATGTTTTTGTGTGTCTGTGTTGACCAATGACAGACAAAACAATTGTTTAGGTAAATTGCTTTCATTGAAACAAAAAAGCAATGCAGAAAAACTATCAGCTTACAAATACTTGCTCCATATCGAACCCACGACGATAGCAACAGCTTAACAATAAAGCCGTTGAAGTTTAGTTGGTGATTATTAATTTTATTTCATCATCTACGTAGTATATGCTTTACATATCTCGTGGAAGCTAACAGGTTTTAATTAAAACTTCCTCAATAAGTATCTGAGAATTTTTCCGACATAAGAGTATAATATAATAAAAGCACACGTGACTTACAAAAGATGGTCTCTCCATTATCTTGTTGTTCTCAACGTTCAAACCAGATTATCATATGTGAATATATTCTTAATGCAGTGTGTCCTACTTTACTAATTCATTTGACTTATAAAGATGTACAAGATGATTATGAAATGCTGGTGTGGTCAAATATCGCTTACGGTTCAAACTCCACACCGATTCTTACTACCAAAACATTTTAGAGTACAAGTGCGTACCTACCGTGCGACTAAGTAGTGGTACTAAGAAGTCATACAATGAAATAAAATGCTGGGAAGGACGTAAAATGGCGTCATAAAATTTCATGGCGATTATAGCGTTGTGGCACTTTGTTGGAGCGGCGCCACGCGATAAGGCACTGTGAGCTGTTAGATGTCACAGTTTATCCATTGAATGTTTCAAATTCAGCTCTAATACTGCCATGCCATTGTGTGTTCTAATAGGGGGGAATTGTACATTTTTTAATGTTAAAAGCAATTAATGGAAACAGTATAAAATATATAACGTCGAGTGCCTGCACACCGATAGCATTTGTACCGGTAGTTACCGCGGCTCGTAAGTATTTATAAATGTTTTTTGCGTAGTTTTTTAAAAGACTTCATAGATTAACTGTAAGTCTCTGATAGTGTATCAAGCTGATAGATCTTATCATGAAACGTGAACATCACTTGAGTTTCATCACCACCGTAACGTTACAGGGCGGACGCTTCGCGATTTTTTTTAGTTTCAACGTCATTTGAGATACATCCATATACAATCGGATCCCCATCATTTCATACAGGGCGAAAGCTTCGCAAAATTGTTTTAGATTCATTATCATATTAAAATACTTCCATATTTTTCTAGCTCGGGTTGGGGTCTTTAAGAGAGGATCGTTAGAAACAATATGCTCGGTTAAGTTAACATTCGCTAGCATAACATTAGACAAAATAATGAATATTAATAGCCCACTGAAAAAGCATTGTGTGTTTACGTTGCTTGTGCATTGCTCCTAGAAGCCGCTCTGTGAAAACCCCTGTACCAGTTTCAACCATAAAGTTTATTATATCTGTTGTTCATGTAACCTCGCGGAAAGACAGAGAAAGACAGTGCTATCCCTGTTTCACTTTGATAGTGGAGTTCCGAGTCATGGGTTCATAACTTATTCATGCCCAGATTGCGGAAATCGTGCCCAGCTACCATTTGTTTATGCTCTCCTGGTAGTAATAACACTTCACTATGCTTTCAATAATCGGGCCCCACAGCTCAACCACACTTAACTCAACCACAGCTTAAAACTCAGTTTTCAAATGAAAAAGAAACAGTGTTTTGAATACGACTAAGTAATCGAGAAAAAAATATGATAAAGATAATTTTAATAAGCTAGACGTGACTGATTTTTTTTAATGCGTGAGATACCTTTCAATTGCTTGTTACTTGTGAAGAGAGACGAGATGACATATAGACGAGAACGACAAAATTATGTATTTAAGTAATATTTATGTTCATAATAAAAGTGAACAGAAGGAAGCTTGCAATGTAAATTAGTCTGTGGTCCCTCGATAAGCAAAATAAGACAGTAAAATTTTAAGCATAGCTTGTCGGAACAAGAGGTACCGAGCTAATGAATGTATTTAATAAGTAACTGCTCCGTCCTTTCTTTTTAAAATGTTAATACAATACTTTCAAATTCAAGCGAATATCACCAATTGTTTTAGAACTGGGATATATTTAACATAATAAAACTACTTTCTTCATCAACAATATGAAAGGCAACACTAATTCGATTCATCATCATCATTTCAGCCTGTTCGAGTCCACTGCTGAACATAGGCCTACCCCATAGACTGCCACGAAGTACGATCCTGAGCCAATTCGATTGCAGAATATGCGAATGATGTTTGTAATTTGACCTGGAAACGAATGCCTAAGATCCAAACCTATAAATTCAGATCAGCGTCCCGTTAAGGGACTCCCGAACATCTCTGTCATGTTAATCTTAATATGCATAATTGTTGATCGGTTTGTTAGTAATCGTATGCTATTTGAATAATTTGATCGATTGCAGTCGTAGTTATAATTTTGTTTGTCTTCGTTCTAGAACTACCTATTGGAAATTGGACACGTACCAGCACAATCAAGAGTTAAGACATTGTTTTGCTAACGAGACATCCATCAGAGAAATCCATCCCCCAGCCCTAATATATCTTCCAAATAACCGCAATAGCGGCACCTTATTTATGACTACCGTTCCCACGCCTTTGATATTGACGATACGGGCAGATGCCTTCTGAAACGATACCCGTACATGTTGGATAGTTTTCGCCCTAGATTTTTTGTTATCAATAATGCTCCACTTGTAAACGATCTTCAAATTCAGCTTGACAGTGGGCTTAGTCTTTGTCAGTCATAGGTCGGCTTCACGTTTAATTTTATGAATTAACTTGTTACCGGGGCGAACCGTTATTGTATGTGATTTGAGGGTAATATTGATTTCTTCTCGAAACATGTTGAAATACTCATATGTGCGTCCTCAAAGAATTATTAATATTGCTCATGTCTGCTCTCCTTTCATAGCTAGTTGTTGATTATTAGGTATCTTCGCGGATGAGTTATTTGTGCGACAGCAGTACCTCCTGCGTAGTACACGTACTGTTCGGTAATGAAGTATTGCTGAATACGTACTTTTTTATTTATTTATTTATTTGTTTGAATATGGTATAAAGATGTTGACAGTCATATTACACGGTTCAGTCATATTCAACCATTTCTGGTATACAAAATGCTTAGACATATTCAAGGTTACATTCTATACTTATTTTTAGTTAAGTTTGTCACAATTTACTTCATATATGTTAACAAAAATATCCATACAATGTCCTTTTTATAAACTTCGTCTTGAGAAACTATGTCAAAATTCAATTAATTGTGGGTCAAGTTGCATAAAATTACACAAAATCAGATTAAAAGTATTGTTTGGAACTGTATTCAAAATATTCTTGAATTGAATAAAAGCATGTGTTCTTTAGCCACTCATATAATTTCTTTTTAAAGATTGTACACGGTAAGTTTATGATTTCCCTTGGCAATTTATTGTACACTTTTATAGCCATTATATAGCAATTTCTGGAAATAAATTTTTTCTTTGTTTTTGGAAGTATCAGCCTTTCTCCGAATCGGCTACTATACATTGCGATTTCATTTTGCTCAACAAAGAGGTACCGGTTATTTTAAAAAAAAAGGCTTAATTCATATATGTACATCCCAGTTAGAGTCAATATACCTAGTTTAGGAAATAGCGTTCTACAGCTTTCTAATGGCTCAACATTACAAATTGCACGTACACACTTTTTCTGCGCTAAAAATACTTTACTTATTTTTACAGCATTTCCCCAAATTATCAGACCGTATCGTAGAACTGATGATATGTATCCATGGTAAGCCGTTAATGCGGCTTTTTGTGAAATACATTTTGATAGTTTTCGGAGCGGAAATATGAATTTATTTATCTTTTCGCAAACACATTCTATATGCTTCTGCCATGTACATTTGTGGTCCAAATTTAATCCTAGGAATGTAATTTCATTAACCTCTTCTATATTTTGACTATTGTAACTAATTTTTAGATCTTCCTTTTTCCCTATAATGCTGAATTGAATTAGTTTGGTTTTATTAATGTTAACTGAAAGGTTATTTTGTTCTAACCAGTGCATTACTGCTTCTACAGATTTGGAGATTTCGTTATTGTATGTTGTTTTATCATTACATTTGACGATTACTGAAATATCATTGGCAAATAAACAAAATTTATGATGGAGAGCATTTGGGAGATCATTTATGTAAGTAAGGAACAGCAATGGCCCTAACACACTGCCTTGGGGAACTTCACAAAGATTTTTTCTAAATTCAGATCTGTATGTTATTGCTGTCATTTTGTTATTAAGTCCCGAAATTTCTACACATTGTTCACGACCAGTCAAATAATTCTCAATCCACGACAGAGCCGGACCTCTTATACTGTACTTGTATAGCTTATGAAGAAGTATTGGGTTAGAGACATAGTCGAACGCTTTACTTAAATCAAAAAATAAAGTAGACACGGGGATGTTTTTGTCAATTGCTGTTAATATCTCCTTTGTAAGCGAGTACATGGTTAAAACTGTTGACTTTTTCTTTTGAAAAGCATTTTGTTCTTTATGAAGAACATGTCTTTATTTCAAGAAAAAATCATATATTCTGGAATGCATAACTTTTTCAAATATTTTAGAGAATATTGGAATCAACGCAATGGGACGATAATTCCCTACGTCATGTTTATCCTTTTTTGTATAGTGATTTAACTATTGCCTTTTTTAGTGGTTTTGGAAAAACTCCAGTTGAAAACGAGAGATTAACTAGAAATGCGAGAACAGGTGATATTACATTGGCACATCCTTTGAGAATCTCTGTTTGAATTTCGGCATATCCTACAGCTTTAGTTTTGTTTAGCGTACTAATCACTTTTTTAATTTCATATTCATCACATGGTCGAAAGAATATACTTGACATATTTTCTTTGCATGGAACTGTGCTAATATATCCAGACATAGTACTCGTATTCGTCATGTTAATAAAAAAATCATTAAATATATTCGCAATTTTTGATTTGTCTCTGATAATTTCATTTAAATTTTTAATATTCGTTATTACGATATTTCATTCAGGAAAGGATCATATTCATTCTTTTGTTTAATAATGGCCCATGTAGCTCTACACTTGTTTTTACTGTTCGAAATGTATTTGTATAATATATTCTTTTCTGCATGTTTAGATCTATAATAATTATATCTAAAGAGTCTCTTTTTTTCTGCACGATATTTTAAGTCCTTTTGTTAACCATCGTGGAGAATTACTTTGGTTTTTGATTCTTATCTTTATAACAGGAAAACATAAATAATAAAATAATTTAAAATCATTATAAAATTTTTCAAATGCAATGTCAAAGTTTGTTTCATTGTATATGTCAGAGAATGATAATTTATGTAATATTTGCTGAAATTTTTTACAGTTAACACTTTTGTAATCGCGTTTCAGAACATAGCGATAATTATCAAAGATCTTTTTTTGTGCTTTGATCGGAATTGTTAGTGTTTGTCCTGTATTATGGTCCGATAGGCCAAGCTCATGAACTTCACCTTTTGCATCTATAATGTTCCTTGAGAAGTGATCGATACACGCATTTTGTCTTGTAGGCATTTGTATATGTGACTCTAAATTATAATTGTACAATATTTCTTTATATAATTGGGAATGTTTTGTAATTTTTAATATGTCAATGTTAAAATCTCCTGTTAAGACGATGTTTTTCTTATCTTTCGTTGTTAATTTGTGTAGCATTAGTTGTAATTTATTTAGGAAATTATTAATGTTGGAGTTTGGAGTTCGGTACACACATATGACATGACAATTATATTCTGTTATATCAATCCCACAAACTTCAAATTCTTTTTCCATTTTAAATTCATTTACAATTGTTAATTCTTTAAATTCTATTAAATTCTTACTAAGAATACAGACACCACCTCTGTTTTTTTCTCTCCCAGAGAAACTGCTTGCTAGTTTAAATCCTGTCATTTGTACGAACTGTTCATCACCATCCCGTAAAAATGTTTCACTTAAACATATAATGTCTATGTGTTTGTTAAACAGTTAGTAGAAATCGAGGACACATATTTGCAATATTTCAATTTTGTTTATGAAACCAGCAATATTTTGATGAAGTATGTTTAATGAATTTATTTCCTTTTTATTCACGAAAAAAACTTGTGTTCATAGAAGGAATTTCAGTGTGTTTTTTGTTTAGTGGAAAGTAGTTTAAAATTGTCTTTTGTATTAGTTTAACATTTTCTGCGATTTTTTCAGTTTCCGGACAAATTGGTGGATAATAATATGGAATAGTACCTCGTTTATATACACTAGTTTTGCTTTTTTGATAAACATTTTGACATAGTTTCTTTTTTATTACGTTTAAATTTAAGTTTCTATTAATACAATTTAGAAACTTATGATCATAGTCTAAACAGTCTATCATAAAGTTTAATCTATTACAGGTATAAATTAATAAATTATTACAGTAAGTACGATTTCCAATAAAATGAGCATTTTCAAAATATTTGCATAACAATTCAATCTTTTTATTTAACATATTTTCATTAAGATGCTTATTTTTAAAAACATTTAATACGAGAACGTCAAAGTTATGAAACTTCTTCAAAACTACCGCGAGTTCTGTTATTAATTTGACAGGGTTACTGTCATTCTCACCAACACCAAGTACAAGTTTGTCTCTAGGGTTAAGTTTTAAATTTTCACAAACATTTAGTATTTCATTTGTACCTGCATCAGGTTTAATAAACGCAAATGTCTTGTATTTTTCATACATTGTGTTTAATCGTGCCCTTTGTATCGCCGCTGATAAACCCAAACATCTTTGTGAGCCAAGTATATATATATTGTTAGCATTATTTTTTAATGAACTTTCTCCATCATCCCTGATATGGCTGACATCTTTTTCCTGCAAAGGCATGTCTTCATTTTCCGGTTTTGATGTATTCGACGTATTTGTGTTATTTAACATTTCATAGTTCTCAATTGTTTCAGGATCGTAGCAAGAAGATTTTTGATCATGTATATCATTAATATTTTTATCATTACTGGATTTACAGATACGCAACAAGTTTTTTATCTTAATTTCTTGCTCCAATATTGTTTTATGGGGTGAACTTTTTTCTAAAATAAGGTTTTCAATTTCTAAGTGAGCACTATGAAGTTTTAATTTTAAATCGTTATTTATTTCTTTTAATTCAAGAATATCGTCGCATTCTCTTGTAGATAAATCTGGCAAACTCCTTCTTAAATTTGAATCCATTGAAAGTAAAGACACGTCGTTAGGGCAGGTGAAGACAGTTGACATTTGTGTTGAACTTATAATTGCTTTTGAGTATTACGTTTGGTAACATTATCCGTTTGTTTTTCTGCACTTAATGATATTAATCCTTCTTTTAAACAAAATGTACCTGTAAGTTTATTTCCAGTAATAGGTGTACTTGTAGCACTTTTATTATCTGATACTTGTATTCTGTCTACTTTTTCTATACATTGGCGGCACTTCCAAGTTTTTTTACTTTCCTCAGTCATCAAGTAATATCGTTTTTCAGTTACAATTGCGCACGGTAGGTCATATTCTTTTCTACATAATTTACACGTCATAAATTCTTTTTTGGTTATTGTTTTGGAGCAAGCGGCACAACAGTGTATTTTTCTCTTCTTAATTTTAATCGATCTGTTTTCTTTATTTTGTACCGACATCTTTGATTAACTGATCTGTCACGTGTTTAGTAGACTTATTTTCAATTAATAAATTTAATTTAAATTGAAAGCTTTTTTTTTTGTTCTATTTTTATTTTCCTTTATAAATTCTGTTAAAATAAGTGAGAAAGAAAAGAAGAAAAAAATATGTAAAAAAAGTCAAAACATTTAAGTGATCATGAAAGAAAAAAGGAAAAAAGAAGACAGCTAAATGCAGGATTTGAACCCCGACACATTCTTGGAATACACGTTCCGTAAAGTTAGTTATTAAATAATAACACTCCTTCATGTCCTCGTTAAGTACCCACTAACTTATTAATCTAGTACCGTGTACCATTTGTATTCACTTTAAACTTTAACACTTATGCACTTCGATTTTTGAAGACTTGAAATGTTTTTCAATCCTATATTGAATTTTTGCACTCACTATGTTTATAAGAATTTGGATGAGTCTTAAGAAACACTGCGTACAAATGGCATATTGATGTTGAAATACGGAATAGGTAATTGTATATACGGATAATATCGTGAACGAACAGTGTTGAAAACAATTTTCATAGATATTTATTGCACTATTTACACAAAGATAATAATTTCGTATCACTTTATTCACTTCATGAATTTTAAATTACAAATTTCTACAGCACCAATGTTTACGTGATCGATTGATCGCACCCACTCTTTATGTGAAAAGTTGCCAAACGAGCAGGCGGTTCACCTGATGTTAAGTGAATACCGTCGCCCATGGACATCAGCTATACCCGAGGTTGAAGATGCGTTGACAGCCTTTTGAAAATTGGGCTCTGGCTAGCTCACTCACTATACTTCCATTTGACGTCGGTCTTCTGTGAAGTCGTGGTACTTACCCGGACGAGCCTAACCATTCGTGCAACAGTCGAGACTGCGTGGCCCTATCAAAGTTAAAGTATTGGTGAGCAGATCGGTGCAGATAAAAGAAAAATAAATGGCCAAGTGTAGACTCGTGCAAGAAGGGTTCCGTATCATTATCTATAAAAATGGCAAAAAAAATCATGTCTATTGTATGGGAGCCCCATACAAATATTTTTTATTCTGTTTTTTTTGTAACGCTAGTTAATAGTAACAACGCTAGTTAACGCCTGTCGCAATTTAGTAGCAAACTTACGTGCATTAGAATAATTATTGTAATTTTATGTAAAGTAATTCCCACAGAGTGTATTAATTGGACTCAGTCAGCAACTCGTTCATGGTGTATACGCTTCACCAACAAAATCCCAGTTAATGTGCAAAGCCTATTAACAGGTTTAATAAAGGACAATGTCAGATTCTGCCCCACCAATTTGCATCGTTTACACAAAATGTAAATATTCAAAAATTATGTAATGAATATTATATAACTATTTGAAATTGAATAAATATTATAAAACTTGCGGATAAATTTTTTTTAAAAAAAGTAATTTAACCATCTTCGTCGACTTTCCTATTTCTCGGGCGGCCATTTGCATTACTTTCTACGCATAAACAATCAATAAAAATAAGTTATTGCTTTGTAGTAAATAGATAAAAAAAGAAAAAACAACACTATTGAATATGTCATAATAAGTGTTTAAATTCATTATTATATGTAGTTATCGTAAATCATACATAAATATTTTAATAATTATTGTTCTGTTGTATTGCAAATATAACTTCGCTTCGTGGAATTGTGAAACGCAACGTCATAATCATAAATGTCAACTCCATCATGCCTTTGTTTTTGTTATTGTTCCGTGGTGATTTGTACGGCGTTGACTGTTAACCGTGCTTTTTTTGAATGTTTTTGATTTTACTTACCGACGACTTTTGCTAAACCTTACTGATTCGATCTCGCCTATTCGTCAACTTTTGCGCTACTTTCCACGGATTCTGATAATTTCCTGCGATTTGGATAACGATGTTGAGGTGTATTAATTGTCACCTAAACATAAACAGGATGCTAAGACATGCTGTGTCTCTTGAATGGTAGCTGTGGCTGATGGGATCATTTTCAAACCAAAAAGACACTTAAGGACTGATAGGAAAAACTATTTATTTGAACTTAAACATTTCGAACTTATTTTAGACCAAACGTAATGATTATGAAATTTATGTAAAATACAAGAGTTATGTTAGATAGCTAGACATGTTACTTCTTCAAGTTATTTTTACGGAATCAATCAAATATGACACAATTCAGTCTGAACAAATAAAACTAACATTCTAAATTTAATTTAAAGTAATTCAAACATAATACATAAACCAAGAAGATCAGAGTTGATATCAAAAGAGTATGTATAATCTGAGATTACCAATCAACACACCCCCTTAATTTCAGATATACACCATAACACCAGACAAGTACAAAATACCCAAAAAAAAATTAGCAATTATCAACAAACAATCCACCATCATAAAACAACAATAACATAACAAACACAAAACCAAAACTCAATTATAACTAAAACCACAGAAATACAAGAAAAACATACACTATAAAGGAAGAGGCGATATCAAAAATTCTGTAAAAAGTTTCTCTGAAAAATTCTGTAAAAAGTTTCTCTGAAAAATTCTTTTTCAATATATATTTGACTTTGTACTAACAGTCAGATGACAAGTCCAAAACTGAGCAAGAGAAAACTGCAGAATAATATAAATCTCCTCCCCTAACAAAATTAATTGATTAACACAAAACATTAAATCCTTTCCCCCTTACAACACACACGCTTCCACTGCGCGAATCTCTATTATTAACACCCCCTTACACTAATACTACTTACACTAAAAAAAAAAAAAGGTTTAGAATTAAAATACCTAAAAGTCTTTATAACGTCTATCACAAGACAAAACCACCATTCATTTTAAAAAGAAAAACCTAGTCACTTAAGTCATTCCTACCTACACCATCACATCACTAAAACTTGATTACGAAGCTGCAAATATTTAACGTTAGTTAGATTCTTCGTTAGTATATCAGCTAACTGTTTTTCTGTTGGACAATATTCAACTTTAAATAACCGTTCATCAAGCTTTTCTTTCAGAAAGTGGTAACGAACATCAATATGTTTACTTCTCCTATTTAAAACTCCGTTCTTCATTAAAGCAATAGCAGATTGATTATCGACCATCAAAGTTGTTTGAGGTACAACGTGTAACACTTCCTTCAAGAGATTTTGTATATATAATAATTCTTTGCAGCAATCAGCATCAGCAATATACTCGGCCTCAGTACTAGAGAGCGCAACGATATGTTGTTTTCTAGATGCCCATGCAATCGGACCTCCTCCAAAACAAATCAAGTACCCAGTGGTAAATCTCCGAGTATCTAAGTCTCCTGCAAAGTCTGCATCACAGAAGGCCACAAGATTACTATCTCCCTCAATACCCAAACCAGATGTACCTTTTACGTATTTTAGAATAGATTTAATATTAGACATATCATTTTCATTTGGATTATTTTGGTGTCTACTACAATAGCCCACATGAAAAGCGATGTCAGGACGAGATTTATTAGCTACATACAGTAAAGAACCCACTGCCTCCCTATACTCCTCAATTAGAGAGTCATCATTTATAACAGGATGTTCACCAGTAAATATAGAGGGCGTAATAGTTGTCTTTACATCTTGCAAATTTAATTTATTAATTAATTTGTTAATGTAGCTAGCCTGAGCTATTTTAATCCCATTATCTGTAATATTAACATCTATACCAATATAATTACTGACACTGTCACAAACACACATTTAAAATTCACTATTAAGTTCTTTTAGAATCTTATCCAGTTCCTCAAAAGAGTTACCAGCAAGCAAACCGTCATCTACAAGAAAAACAACATCACCATTCAATTCTTTAATGAAAATACAGTGATCGGATTTTAATTGTAAGAAACCCATTTTCTTCAGAACGCTGGTAAACCCTATATTCCACATCAAAGGAGCTTGTTTTAGACCGTAAAGACTCTTTTTCAACCTACAAATTTTCCCCTTCTTCTCAACATAACCTTTAGGCACTTGCATAAAAATTTTCTCTTCCAGATTTCCATGTAAAAAAGCTGTCTTGATATCGAATTGTCTCAATTTCAAATTCTTCTGAGCTGCTATCGATAAAATAATTCTCAGCGAAGTACTGTTCACTACAGGACTATAGGTTTCCTCATAGTCCACTTTATATTTCTGTTGAAAACCTCTGACTACTAATCTAGCTTTATATCTTCCATCCGACTTCTTAGCAAAGAAGCAAGCAAGTGGGTGCTTGTTAAAAGTTTTTTTCCTTCAGCTTCTTTTTCATGAACCAACTCCCATGTGCCATTCTTCTCTAAAGAAAATTTCTCCTCTTCTATAGCTTTCAACCATTTCTCCTTTTCACTGGAGTTAACTGCTTCCTCAAACGTTAAAAGTGCACACTCGGCCAAAAAATCCATAACATAATCTTTATACTTCTCAGGTAAACACCTATTTCTCGGTGGATTCCTCCTCGGACCCACACTCTCCGCAACAACTTCCGTCTCTTCATTTGTGTCTTCAGCATCAGTAAAAACATCAACAACGTCCTCTATTCTATCCTCACTTGCATCCAAAAAATCATCAAAATTTCCTCTATTCTCTATAACTTCCTCATTCAGATTATCAACAGAATCCACATTCCTCACATCTTCAATTGTTTCTTCACAAACTATTTCATTTGATTCTGTACTCTCTTCATTTTCAACACCGTCAATTGTTTCCTTTTGAATTCCTCCTTTTTCAATTGTTTCTTCTTCATCACTAGAAAATTCTCGTAAAATATCTCCTTCTTCAATATCTAAATCACTAAATAAATCCGTACAAAAATAGTTATTAGCTACACCACCAAAATTTTTACAAATCTCCGCATAATCATTCATATTTTCATCAAAAACGACATCCCTTGAATGTAACGTTTTTCTGACTCGTGGATTCCAAATTATATAGGAATTAGCATCATAACCGACCAACAAACCCATCTCACAACGTTTATCCAATTTACCTATATGTCTATTTATTTTATAATATGCTTTGCATATATGAGTGGGTAGAAGTGAATAAAGTAACACATGTTTTGTTCTCTGTTAAAAATTTTGAATAAATTATTAATTACTGCTTTTAATGTCTAACAAATACCTGTAACATTTCATCTGCCTACCAGTATTAAATTCCTTTACTGTTTTTTCACAACTTCATCTTTTTTTTTTTTGACACTACAACAAAATCACCATGGAAGCAATCAAGGGTTCACTGTCAGCCATGTCAGAAATGTTCAACGCACGTATGAATGAATTCCAACAGGATTTACAGAAGACCAGCCCAAATGTAGCCTCCACATCTGCATTATCAGCTGACTTTTCTTCTTTTAGAATGTTTATCTTGGCCGCTCTTGAGACCCTGCAAAGGCAGGTTGAGTTTCTTGGGAGAGAGATTGAGCGCCTGGAGATGAGAGGCCGACGTAAAATTGTGCTGCTTCATGGGGTCCCCGAGGATAAGACTGAGGATACATTTAAACTGGTGTCATCTCTTCTGATGGACAAACTTAAGGTCGCTGTTTCTCAGACTTCTTTTGGCCGTTGTCATCGCCTTGGACGCGGAACAGGAAAAAAGCCAAGACCAGTTCTGGTTAAGTTTCGTGATATTCCAGTTCGTGACCAAGTTTGGTTTTTTCCAAAACTAAACTAAAATCGGCTCTGGGAGTCACAATGTGGACCTGATATACACATTTTTGAACTCACACCATCAAAAAAAGTGACGGGCGCTTCCCAATTACAGGCTACAGCCAGTTGTTTTGAACCTTTCCAAAAGAATTTTGAGACATTTTTTTAGTTTTCTTCCCTTCATTAATTCATATAAGCATTTCATTTCATGTCTAATTTTATGCTTCACTTACAATTATCATATAAGTTTTGTTTTGTACTTTAATCTCAGAACACTTTATGCTTGTTCTATATAATCTTATAATGAAGTCAATGTTCCTTTCACCGTTAATTATACATCAGTCTAATATTTATAGATAGTTTCTCTTATTGTTTGTTTCTGTTGTTACAATATGCAGGTAAATCTCATAGTATTTTTCAACATACCGAATAATTATTATTATGTATAATGTAAACAAAACTTTTTGACGACCTATTTAAAGTTGAAGTGACACTGACGTTTCTATAGTGTATTAGTGTTGCCAGCATTGCAGTCTTTAAACTTATGTTATTATTACATTAAATAATTTCTAGATGTTATATTATTATACTTATTATTTCTTTTAGGCTTACTGCATAGATTAAGTAATTATATTATATCTCCCTGTCAATGCTGGTAGGTAGAAATGAATTAATTAAACCTAGTTTTAAGTTTAAAATAATTAGTTATTGCGACTTAGTTTATTTTTATACATTTTATTCTTTATTATTTTCTACTATTTTTATTATTGTTTTTTTTTTTTTTGTAAGATAACATGTTTTTTGGTGAAAGTGATCACGATCAAGATTCCTGTTCCTTTACTTCTGCTAATGATATATTGAGTAGTGACGACAGTTTTGTAAGCATACCTTCCCTAAAAGAGACCCTAGACTCCACATTTTCTCACGCTTTTAAAAATTTCAATATTGTGCATATAAACGCACAGAGTATTCCAGCACATTATTCTGATATTTTAGCAAGCTTTGAAAATAATAACATTCATGCGATTTTAGTTTCTGAGTCATGGTTAAAGCCATGTCTTCCATCTGTATCCTATTCTCTTCCGGGTTTCCATTTAATACGCAACGACCGCACTGCTCGAGGCGGTGGTGGTGTTGCAATCTATCTTCGCTCTCATATTCCTTTTTCTGTTATCCGTTTATCATCTCAATTTCATACTGAGAACCAAGCAGAATACTTGTTTATTGAAGTACTCCTATCGCATACCAAACTACTTTTAGGCGTTTTTTATAGTCCCTCTTCTACAGTTGACTATTTTAATACATTGGATAGCATTCTTGAAGAGCTCACTCCTCTGTATTCACATACGGTGCTAATGGGCGACTTCAACACTTGCCTTCTAAAAAATGATACGCGATCTTTGCGCCTGAAATCCCTTGTCGAAGCGGCCAATTTAAATATCCTTCCGCTTTCTGAAACTCATTTTTTTCCAAACTGTGCCCCCTCTCTTCTTGATTTGGTTATCGTTTCTTCTTTTGACCATGTTGACAAATATGGTCAATGCGCAGCTGACGCTTTTTCCTATCACAATCTTTTATTTCTTTCTTATAAAATAAAACCCCCCAAAGCCAAATCTAGGATACTTCTGCAGCGTAATTTTGTTGAAATGGATTTAGACGGACTGCGAAACCAGACTGCAAGTACAGATTGGAGTGCTGTAATTAATGCAAGTACAGTAGATGAAAAAGTAGCTGTATTTAATTGTCTTCTTATTCAACTATATGATGTATGCCCCTGTTCGTCCAGTTCGAATAAGACACTCTCCGGCTCCTTGGTTGACAGATAACCTAAAAAAAAATGTTGTCTAAAAAGAATGATGCAAAGTCGAAGTACAAGTCAAATCCCAATAATGATAAAATTAAGGAAAAATACAGGCTCCTTCGGAATCAATGCAACAAGATGTGTAGGGATTTACGACGCCGCCATATCCACAAATCTGTACAAAATGAAGATCCAAGTCGTGTTTGGAAATTCTTAAGGTCTATAGGAGTTGGGAAATCACGCTCAAACCTACTTCCAAATAATTTAGATTTAAATATGCTTAACCAGCATTTTTCTTCGTCTTCTTCTTGCATAGATAATGTTGCTAAATCAAATACCCTTACTCAACTTTCTCTACTTCCCACTCCTGACTATCCTCCTTTTGTCTTTAGGCAATTTGCAGATTGTGATGTTAAGAGACACATACACTCCATTCATTCCGACGCTGTTGGGAGTGATGACGTTAGTCGTAAAATGATCATTCCTTTGCTTGACATTCTTACACCTGTTATAACGCACATCCTAAATTTTTCCCTATCCACATCTTCCTTTCCCTCCCTCTGGAAAAATGCACATGTGATCCCCTTACCCAAAAAAGCAAATCCTTCGAGTTTTTCCGAATATCGTCCTATTTCTATTCTCCCATTCCTTTCTAAAGTCCTTGAACGCCTTGTCCAAGAACAAATTTATTCCTTTTGCACTAAAAGCAATATCCTCGATCCGCTTCAGTCTGGCTTTAGATCTGGTCATAGTACGACTACAGCATTATTGAAAATCACTGACGACATTCGCTTTGGAATGGACAGTCGTCTAGTCACAGTATTGGTCTTGCTGGATTTCAGCAACGCCTTTAATACTGTAGATCATGACATTCTGTTAGGTGTACTGCGTTCTCGTAACATATCTCCAACTGCAATTTCCTGGTTTCATAGTTACTTGTATGGACGCCAGCAGCGTATTCGATTTCAGGACAGTTTTTCTTCATGGCTTGATACTGTAGCTGGTGTTCCACAAGGTGGCGTGTTATCCCCACTGCTATTTGCAATTTTCATTAATACCATTACATCCCAAATATCTTCTCTCTACCACTTGTATGCAGATGATCTCCAGATTTACACTCAAACCACTGTGGAGGATCTTCCGAAAGCTGTGGATATTATTAATAGGGATTTGGCTTGTATTCTTGACTGGAGCCGACAATATGGTTTGACTGTTAATCCTATAAAATCTCAAGCCATAATAATTGGGAGTTCAAGAAATATCACTAAATTAAATAAGAACCAAATTGACCCGGTTATTTTTAATGGCATCGTAATCCCTTATAATGACATTGTTAGAAATCTGGGTATACTGATGGACTCAAGTTTTTCATGGACCCCTCAAATTAATGCAGTCGCTCGTAAATTATTTGCAGCATGTGGTTCGCTTAGAAGGTTGAACTACTTTTTACCTATTTCAAC
This sequence comes from Iphiclides podalirius, assembly GCA_933534255.1. Taxonomy (NCBI): domain Eukaryota; kingdom Metazoa; phylum Arthropoda; class Insecta; order Lepidoptera; family Papilionidae; genus Iphiclides; species Iphiclides podalirius. The sequence goes on along the minus strand of OW152840.1, from coordinate 1,228,669 downwards.
CAAAATTACGCTTGCCCATTCTTTACTGCTCCCTATTCTTGATTATGCTGACATATGCTATCTCGACATCACTGAGGAGCAGCTTAATAAACTTGAGCGACTCCAAAATCTATGTATACGGTTCATATTTGGACTTCGTAAATATGACCATGTATCAGAATATCGCATTAAGCTCAAGTGGCTCCCGATTCGTTTTCGCCGGAATACTCATATTCTTTCTGCTCTTTACTGCGTCCTATTTAATGTATCAAGTCCGGATTATTTGAAGGAACGTTTTCAATTTCTTTGCTCTTCTCATAACCTTCCTCTACGTTCAAATGAAAACCTCTTCCTTAAAAATCCTTTGCGATCAACTAGTTTTTACCATAAATCCTTCTCTGCTGTCGCTGTTAAACTCTGGAACTCTTTACCTTTGGCTATTAAACGTGCTCAAACCCTAGATTCGTTTAAAAGACAGGTTAAGAAGCATTATCTCTCTGTCTAGCTCCTTTCTATCTCTCGATGTCTTTTATTTCACTCTTACTTTGATGATCACACACAAGAGGTATGTTTTTCTTATTACTTTAATTTTTGTTGCAACTTACTTTTTACTTAATTTCATGTACATCCTACCCAATAAGAATTTCTTTGGATTCATTTCTGAGGTTGCCTGGAAGAAATTGCTGTGTAGCAATAAGGTCGCCTTTTGATGACCAATATTTGATAAATATTTTGTTTAGTTCTGTACTTTTTTCTTTTGTTTTTTGGTGTACAATAAAGCATATTATTATTATTATTATTATTTAGAACCATAAACCTTTATATTAGATAAGTCCGGTTTCCTACCATGCCATAGCTCAAAAGGCGTTTTATCTTTTGTAGACGTACATACTCTATTAAGAAGGTACACAGCTGTAAATAGAGCTTCACCCCAAAGAAATTTAGGCATCTTAGAATCAAACATAAGAGCTCTTGTTTTCTCCATTAGAATTCTATTTAGTCTTTCAGCTTTACCATTTAACTGAGGAGTATATGGCACAGTATAATCTAGCATTATACGCCTATCCTGACACCACTTAACTAGCTGGCTACTGCAGTATTCACCTCCATTATCACACCGTAGTTTTTCAATTTTTTGATTAAAATGTCTTTCAGCCCAACGAATAAAATGTAATATGCAATCTATTATATCTGATTTATTTCGTAAAAGATAGACCCTTGCGTAGTGAGTAAAATCATCGAGAAACGTAACAAGATATCTCCTACCATTCCATGTCTGACAGTCAATTGGACCACAAATATCAGTATGAATAATTTCTAGTGGTCTATTAGCTAAATGCCGTACAGTTTTGAAAGGAAGCCTACATAATTTAGCTTGATGACAAACTTCGCAGGACTTTGATACGAAGTCGGAACTAGACAGGTTTAAACCTACAACGTTCTTTGCCGTTTCTCTAACATTGCTCAAATAAGCTAACCGTCTATGCCAAATATTTTCACTTTCAACCAGCAACGCCGAGACAGTTGGAAAAATTGCATTTAGTTTCGTAATATAGAGGCCATTATTGTTCCTATGCGCTACTAGTACTTTTTCCTCTTCTTTCTTTACTACTGCTACATTTTTATAGAAAATTATTTTAAAATCTCTGTCTGTTAAGCTGCTAACCGAAATAATATTTTTAGCAATCTTAGGTACATGTAACACTCCTTCTAATGTACAGGTGTCAGTAATACAACTACCAATTGCTTCTGCATTGATCGTCATATTATCAGCGCAAGCTATAGGTGTATTTAAAGATTTCAAATTGTATAAAAGTGAACTATCTTTGAACATATGTGATGTAGCACCAGAATCTAAAACAGCGTCTATACTCACATTATTTGGTTTATAATTATTACTTCTTCCATTATTTCTTTTAAAACATCTATCCGCAGTATGGCCAGGTCTCTTACAGAAAGTGCAGAAATCATTTGAAGTTTTATTTTGATTGCAATTACAATTGCAATTATATTGCCGTGCGAAATTATTTTTAGGACAGAACTTGGCAATGTGCTCCTTAGACTTACATATGAAGCACTCCCTCTCATTTGCTTTAAACACGGTAGTAGCTGTATTTGCTTTTTCTAACCTTTCTTCTTTGTAAAGTCTAGAGACAAGGTTCTCGACACTTCTATTCTCAGATGGGGTTGCATCCCACGCTAATCTAAAAGCTTTGTATTCAGCCGGTAATATTGAAATAATTCTCGTTGTTATCTCTACATTCGATAATTTGTGATCTAATGAGTTCAATTTATTTACTATAAGCTCAATACGCCCAATAGCCGTCAACATATCCTCCGAATTAAATGTAAAAGTGTAAAACTCATTAAGAAATTGACTGATTTGCAGGTCCCTGTTTGCTAGAAAAATCTCATCCAGTTTCTTCAACATTGAAAATGTCGTATCTTTTGTAATCACGTAATTCTCTAGGTCTGGATCTATGGAGCTTAAAATTAATGACTTACCCCATGCCTCCATTTTATTTATGGATAATTCCTCCCTTGTGGTGGTCGCAGTCTGCTCATTATTTCCCAAAATATTTTCAAAACCCGCAGCAGTTATTTTCAAAGTAATCTTTTGTTTCCAGCTATGGTAGTTAGAATTTTTTGATAACAATGGTTTGATGGGCTTGTCCATCTTTGAAAATTTTCCCGAAGCTGTCACTTTTGTTCAAAAACTGCAAAAACTCCAAAAATATAAATATTTATAGGCCCATAACCTCTTGAATGGTAGCTGTGGCTGATGGGATCATTTTCAAACCAAAAAGACACTTAAGGACTGATAGGAAAAACTATTTATTTGAACTTAAACATTTCGAACTTATTTTAGACCAAACGTAATGATTATGAAATTTATGTAAAATACAAGAGTTATGTTAGATAGCTAGACATGTTACTTCTTCAAGTTATTTTTACGGAATCAATCAAATATGACACAATTCAGTCTGAACAAATAAAACTAACATTCTAAATTTAATTTAAAGTAATTCAAACATAATACATAAACCAAGAAGATCAGAGTTGATATCAAAAGAGTATGTATAATCTGAGATTACCAATCAACAGTGTCTTCCTTAGAGTTTACAATGCAAACTCTGCTCTCAACATGGACAACGTTGCAACAGGTATGTTTGTTTAAGTTATAATTATTTATAGTTAACTTTGTATCACGATATAACTAGTATTATCTTTACATAGAATAAAACAAAATAATGTATCTACTACGGAATTGTCGTAAAAAAGCTGTTATGGGTCAACTAGTAATAGATAAGGTAGCAAAACAATTAATGTTTGTTTATTTATCTTTTAGCTTCCAACAGAAGCTGTAATCTGTCAACAGTGCTTCTTGCAGCTAAGTGCACATTGTAGAAATGGAAATATGAATGCAGAAAGAGTAACTTGGTCACACAAATGAGGTCAGTATTTTATTTAACCAACAAAAATAGCACTGAGTCCGCCATAACTATCATTCTATTTTTTAAAGATACTAAAAAATATTTTCAAACAATTAATATTCTTCTTTTCCCTCCAACTGAGTGTAAGGCTTGTTGCTAGGTTAAATCAGATTTGAGTGTATGTAAGAATATAAGTTCATCATATTTGGAGTGTGTAAAGCTGTAGGTTCTCTGCTGGTAATATGCTCCATCATTATCAAACAACCTATTACCTTTCCACAAACACATGCTGGTGAAGTGCAGATTTGGAGACTTCACTCACCTTTGAAACATTATAGAGAACTCTTAGTTTCCTCACAATGTTTTGTTTCACAATACAAATTAGTGATAGGTACTTAATGAATTAAAATGCATTTAATGCTGTTATAGAGTCAGTGGCTATTGCTCTAATAGGTAGCATTAGTGTAGTTTCAGTCAGAAAGACAATGTTTTAATTCAAATGTTTCATTTTATTACCTACAGGTGATTTCAAGAGATGCAATTGGTGCCATCTGTGTTGGATGCGTGCTAATCGCCTACTATCACATGATGCTTTAAGAGTCAAGCAGAGACAGATCACTATGCTGAAAATGAAAATTAGCAAGTCGATCCACAGCAATCGTCAGCACATGGAGAACCAACTTCTTACCAGCCAACACCTCCCCCACTACCTCCACCAACATCTCCAACTCAAGATCAAGAGGTTCCAATGGTATTTAACAACGGATTTATGTTTCTTCCCCACTATAAACATGCAGTGAATACTTCAAGACATTGTATTTTTCAAAGCTGTGCAAATCAATCTGGCCACTTAATTCCTTTGTTTTTAAAGATCATGCTTCTCAAGCAATATCACATATATGTGCCAGTGAGTGTATGTGTCTGTGAATCACATTTATATGCCAATGTATGGGCCACATTGAATGATAACAGCAATTTAACTAACAGCTTTACAGCTAAACAAATAGAGGATTTAATTCGAATCTTAGAAAGACATGCAGAATTATTTGATTTTGAGAAAAGTAACTACTTTTACCAGAAAAAAACTTATAGTTTACATAAATATAATAATTTAATAGTCTTTTCTCATTGTTGCCTGTGATGGTTATATTATTGATATGCAGTAACACAAACTGATGCTGAAATAATGCAGAAATTATTTGAAAATGAAAATGAGGTAATTTTTTAGAGAAAATGATATTTTTATATTAGATAGGGGTTTTAGAGATAGCATACCGGCCTTAGAATCTTATAGCTATAAAGTAATTAAGCCTGAATCAGTGGATGAAGGTGAAACACAATTAACCACATTACAGGCAAACAAAAGCCGCTGTAAAACATTATGCAGATGGGTTGTTGAGGTGATGGCCGATTAAAACATTATTTTAAGTTATTGAGGCAAGATTTTTTAATAGGGCTTCTTTTCATTTAATGGATGATTTATTCTTGTTAATTGTCTACAAATTGTAGCGGCTTTGATTAACCGTTTTCATCCATTGATTCAGGATCGACCAGATGCACACCAAATCATATCAAGAGCATCACATTACTATAATGAGACGAATCATTTAGCACAATTCATCCAAGAATATAATTTAAATAGACGAAGAACCATCTTTACAAGGATTGATGGAAATCTACCACAACTGCAGCAGTTTTCTATGTTTAGTTTAAGTGAATTAACACTTATAGCCTTAGGGCCATATCAAATTAAACAGGCCCATTCTTACTATGGGGAGCATATAAGGGAACATGGTCTCTATTTAATAGAGGTGAGTCCAGAAGTGGAGCACTCACAAGAAATGACTAATAGTATTGGGGGTAACTATTCATTTTTAATAAGGGGCCAAGTTAAGTCGAGACATATTGGCCAAAGGCATTATTTCACTTATAATTTATTTGACAGAGAGCCTAGCAGTATCCATGCGATTGACCAGATATTGGGATACTGCTGCAGTTGTGTTGTAGGCAATAGAACCTTCGGCTGTTGTTGTCATGTAATGACGCTTATATGGTACCTTGGTTGGGCTCGTCATCAAAATGATATTGATGTTCCAGCAGCATTTCTCGATAACGTATTATTTACTTTTGGAGATGAATATATCAATAATTACTAAGGGGTTGTTTTATTTCCATTCAGTCCTAACAGTCTACCATATCGTTAAAGACGATAGAACAAGGTTTAGTAATACAGTTAAGAATTAAGATAGATCTCAAGCTACGCCATCGAGATACGCAACACTGTGTCGCTTCATCGACTATGAGTGTTAGTATGGTTAAAGTGTGTGCATCGCGGTCGCTCATTTCATATACTCTCCATATAAAATATCAAATTCCACGTATTCATAGCCATGCTTTTGGCAATAACTTTTATCAATATAGCATTTCTTTTTATCAGTTTTACCATTATAAAAGTATATAACCTCAAAAAATTTTGAAACTTCAACTCAGATTTAAAACGAAAACGCAAGTTTTAGGGACGTATGTTTAAATGTTTAGTGATCAGTTATAAAATAGCAATAAAATGTCGCATTAAGCATGCTTGTAAACGAATTTTAATAAGTGGGGCAGAGCTCCATACATTTTCTGGCATTGTCATTTATTAAAGAAAAAAAGGGTTATTGTAATATAATATAAATGAATACATTAACGATAACAACCTCTGGGAATGAGATGATCGCTCCTAAGCTGTTTCTAAAAAAATTATGTAGTGTATAACAACGTAATTTTTTGAGAAAAAATTGACAAAAAAGAGGATACGAACCTATGAAGTTTCTTTCGCCTGTTTTTTCTCCGTTAGAGGAACCTCATTACTGTAGATTTGAAAAATGACTATCGATAGATGAAATGTATATTACTTATATCGATGAATAAATGATTTGATTTGATTTGATTTCTATTTATTGTTATAGCGGTTACAAAAATACATCAACTATGAACATTTCAACTGTTTAACTATCACTGTTCACGGGATACAGCCTGGTGATAGACGAACAGACGGACAGACGGACAGCGTAGACTTACCGGAGTCGTACGGAACCCTAAAAACGACCCACTCGTCATCATTTATTTTGTGAGAACATTAGTGGAGCGTTCGCTCAGAAGGACCGAAATGAAAGTCTCCAGTCGCTGTCGCTTAGTTGGAATCGCCTCTTTGTTGTACCAGTTTTAATTAAAACTTCTCGATTGGGGCCGTCGGACAATTTTCAGCTCTTTCAGTGATAGAAGCATAAATAGTTGACAAGTTTTACTCATGCGTTCAAAACCTTTAATTATATAATTATGTGTTCCCCTTCGCGTTATTTATCGAGGGCTATATCTTAATACATAATATGAAGTCTTTCTTTTCTCTTATCCGTAATTACATTTGTACGAGATCTATCTCATATTTTATGGAGGAAAGAGGTATATCGATCGAAGAAAGAAAAATACTTTTCATTTCTTACTTCCATAATTGAAATCCTTTTCCATAATTTCTTTGAAATCGGTTATTTATATGTTTTAAGTAAAGCAAATCTATTACGAGCTCTTGTTAGTGAAAATTTTGTTTCAACATGAAGTAAGCAAAAAATAGCAAATACGAATATAACGAACGCGGTAGTTTAACAAATAGAAAAAAAATAATATGTCCCCTCGGTCTTGCAGTGACTAACGTATAAGCGTACAGAATTAGAGAGGCCCTTTAAAAGTTACGCAGTTTTAATGAATTTTATGTGACGTGTTTTAAAATTAGCCTCATTTGTGCGCAAGTTCTTTTTTCATAGTCTAGACTTGTTAAAAATGTTTTTGCGTAGGCAAAGTAAACTATTTACTTTGTTTTTATGTGGCTCTTAACGTGAAAGTTTTAGCTAAGGTAGCATTTAAATTTTAAATGCGCATATTTTTTCTCATTTTCCCTGCGGATTACATGGACGTAATTTCAACCTGTAACCGGATTCACCACACGTACATAGTGCTTACACATGAGTCCCGTAAATTTTACGTCCTTTGTAGATTTTCTAAAATAAATATTAAGTTCTTCGCCAAGTTAAGCATCGTCGGTTCGGTGAAAGTACACTGCGCTAATTGTTAAAAATCGGTGCGCAAGGAACGAATGTTTATATCACAAGAACATAAAACCTGATTATGTTGCACAAATATTATATTATCATTTGGAATGTAAGAGACATCGAGACGTATGTAAAATCGTTCAAGCGTCTGACTTCCAGTTTTAACAAGTCTAAAGACTGTCTGGTGGAATTCAATTGTGCTGCTGTTGAATTTCAAATCTGGTCAAACCCCGGAGCCACAGCAGTCTTAAACTTCTTGTTGATATAAAATCGTCTTTAGTGATCGAGCGTGGTGTAGAATTGAAAGAAACGCTTTATTCTAGACAATAATGGGCTGTAATTATTATTGTATAAGTTCGATTTAAGGAATCGCCGCCTATAGGCGCTCAACAGAATCTATGAATCGTCTAAGACTCTGCGTTCTTATGCTACTAGTGTAGGGTATAGAGTAATAGACATATTTGACATAAGCCGAATCATAGACTCGGACGAAGAAACATTAACTGTGAGTGGCTTTTTTTTAAATAAAATTTATATTACTGTCGTTGCATATTATGTCGATGCATAAATTAATACGATACATTTCTTACAAATCCCTTCCCAAGCGTTTTTTTTTCTCCTTTATCGTTGTACATTTCGCATTTTTAATTTCAAAAAGAACCGCGTTTTTTACTTCGCTTATAAATTCTTCAAAGTTAATGTCAGCCATTCTAAATGAAAATAGCCTTCTATTCGTTACATTAGGATACAACGTAAAGAGCACACCATTTTGCTTTCGATAGGCAATCAAATGTTAAGTTTTATAAAGATCTGACAGCTCAACATAACTAGCGGCTTCACCCGCGCGGCCAGAGGGTTTTATTATACACTACTTAGTTGACACTTATCATTACCTATATTTTGTACGAAAAGGTAATTATATAACATATATACCTTATTCTTAACTGGGTAGTTAATTTGGGAGCGCATGTAATGTGCTTAGAAAATTTAGTAGGTACATGTACTTCTAACTTAATATTGTATCATTACAATAAAGTGAGGCAATTCTCGACGGTTCTAACTCAAAACGTTCGTGTAAAGGGGCATGAACGATAAGCTTTGAGCGGATGTTTATTGCATACTTTAAAAAAGGTTCTACCATTAAACTCATTTTTAAACAAAAACACTTTTTTTTTGTGGAGAGCGAAAGAATGTTCTAGTTTCTTTGAAACCACAATGACAAAACAAAATTGGCTTTTAATTCCTACTCCTATTAGTATACATTCTCTATTTGATTTTGAGCTGTTTCCTAATATCTCCAAGTTTCAATACCAATGAAATTAATATGGGACCACCATTTAATACCATTGATATGCAACCTCATGCCTCATGTTTCTTTTTCGGTTCATAGGTGACGGAGTTCTGAGGTAAAAAAAAAATAAAACGCAAAACTTGGTAGATAGAGTCTAACGGCAGATTTCAATATTCTATCTACAGATAGATTTGGTTACTAGCGATAGGTATTTGACATCAACTCCATAGTACTTACGTCAAAATTCGATCTCCAGTAACCAAATCTATCTGTGGATAGAATATTTATTGAAACCGGCCGTAAAGAAAGAAATCTCCGTTCGCAAAGACGTGCACCATTAAGACCATAATTTGCTCCCATTATGATATAGAACCGGGGCCTTAGATCACGAGAGGCATCTTGAGAGTCTATTATCTATCTTTAGCAAGACTTTGAGCATCGAGAGTAATAGTTATATTACGTACACGGTGCTCAAGTGTCATTGTAGTAAGCAAAAGCTTGGCATACTTAATAGCACTGAATAATTTTTTTTGTTGGAACCTGCATATTTTCGAAATAATAACAAAAATATATATATGTCGGAGATAGGTGGATCACATAGGACAATTCGTTGTCAGATTCCAACACTCTTCACTATTGCACGAAATGGCAGGTCTGTCCGAGAATTACTATCTCACAGACCTGCGTGAAGTGGAAGTGTTACACATCTGCTTTTCGTGTGGTGAGTGAGGTAGCTGGGGCCAACTTTATTAAAAGATAGCAATGCACCTGCAACCATACGGATGTTGAAAATGTCCCAATGTGTAGCGTTTATCACTTAACATCAGGTGAAAAAAGAAAACCCGCTGTAAGTTCTTCAATTGCATCGTCACACTTCATGGGCTGGAGAAAAGTAAATGGAAGAATGAAAAATGATGCTCAATTTCTGTGATGTCGTCTATTAAATTAATTGCAGTACAGTACAGTTATCTCAAACAACGCTTACTAAGTTTACCTTAGTAAAATAGCTACTATTATTCTGTACAATCTTAAATGTTACATAGCAAAAATATTTTGAACAAAAGACATTTGAAAGATCAGAAAATAACTTGCTATGATTTGGATTGCCCAATTGGCGGACATACCTACTAAATTATTGAGAATTGCGGTGAAAATAACTATAAATTCTACGCAATTCTTTTAAATTTTGAAAAAAACAAAAATAGTGTGCTTTAGACCACACGGCTGCAGTAAAACTTCTTTAGCTCCATCTACATGTATGTATATTATATGTTTTTCGTAACGCGTTCGCCTCGCCCGATCACACTTTTCGTAACGCTCCCTTCACGCCTTCACCAGCTTTCCCTAAAGTCAAGCGTGCGTAAAGAAATTTTACTTCAATAAGTTTCCCATACATAATTATTCGTGTCGTACAGGACCGTGCTTCGCGGCTGTCTATGGGGGAGGCCTGTGTTAAGCAGTGGACTCTTATGTGGACTATGATGATGTAATTATTTTCCTATTGCTCCTATTTTTAACTGACTACAAAAGGAGGAGGTCCTCAATTCGACTGTATGTTTTTTATGTTCTTACCTCATAACTTTTGGCTGAGCGAACCAGTTTTGATGATTCTTTTTTTATTTGAAAGCCGATGCTTCCCATGTGGTCCCATATTCATTTCATTGGTATTGGATATTGGGCTCCGGAGATACTTAGAGAAATCCGAAAAATCAATTATAACATGAATTCAGAGCGAGATATTTAAAGTCGGTTTTGTTTTTCGTTAGTAAAAAGATGGTTATTATGTATCTAATCGACAAGAGTGACAAGAGATGGAAGTTGATTCGATACATTTCTTACAGTTTTTTTTAATTCTTTTCGTAGTTCGAAGTTTCACGTTCACAAATGTCACGTGAACACACAGATACGGAGCAATTATCTGTGGTTTACTCAAATACTTGTGTTGACACAATTTAGGTTGATATTAGATGATGTTAGATATATACGACATACCTGTCATAAACTTTTTGCTAGAAATTTTAGGTTTATAATTATAGTAAACACCGTTATTAGATTTAAATTTCTAATTGAAAACGAACTGTTGATTTTGTGTGGGCATTTGTTTCCATGGGTTGGCATTCATATTTATAACATTAAGTTGAAGGTATTTTAGAATAAACTTCAACGAATCATTTCACTCTTTGTAAGATGTCTATTCTTCAATATAAATCTAATGCGAAGAGATAGCGTACTATAATAAAAATATGAGGAACAATTCTCCTCAATTCGACGTTCACCTTCGCGCCGCATCAGCCGAAATAGCTATAAACACCCTCCGTATCTCGCAAATAATTAATTGCCCATCGACACTTCCATATTGGTGGAGATGATTCAATTTGGCCCCGTCACGGTGCGGACTTCTGTATAAGCGAGAGGAGCCGAAGCCAATCTGCGGGCCAGTAATGGACACACCCAGTTTATTTGCGCCCGAGGCCTGCTCCGAACAGCCTCGGTTGCCGGTACCTTATGGCTTAGCACATGGTCCAAGTTACGGGAAACGAGAAAGCCGATACCAGTTGTTTATTGCTAATGCATCAGTGCGTGATTAACATTCCATTTGAGGTAAAAGTTATAGGATATATACTTTCATAATGAAAATTTGTAATCGTTCTCGTGAAATAAATGATATCTTAAACATTACTTATATATCTGGAAAATATATAGTATTAGAATTTATGGCATAATGGTTATATATACAAAGTTCCTGTATCTACGCAAAACCCCACATTATTTTACCGTTGATAATATCGAGATGGACATGTTATTCATTCATTTTCAAGATAAAAATAACTTCTAACGCGTGTACATAAGGACACACACACCTTTTTTTCATTTATATTATTTTTTTCATTTATAAAAGATGCATTGCCAGCTTATAATAAAGTGGGCCACGATTACCTCACTCACTAGAAGAAATGAAGAAGTATAACACATTCACCTCACGCCAGGCTTCTATGCGGTATTTATAGAATCACTAGCTTTTCGCCCACGACTTCGCTCGCGTTGAAGCCCTTAAATACATATCTTTCTTTAACCTTTCAACCCTTTACAACACTTTTTTTCCAATTTAAAAATGGGCTATGTCCTTTCTCGGGCTTTAGACTATCTGTGTACCAAATTTCATTTAAATCGGTTCAGTAGTTTTGGCCTGAAAGCATATATGCATAACCTAATTTATTATATTTCGGTATCAGTTTTCATAAATAATTTTGTGTGCCAGATTTAAAAAGCTATCTGCTTATGACTTATCTCGTAACATCACACCATGATGTGACGATTGGCTCATTACTTACAAGATGAAAAAGGGGACTTATCTGAACCCTCTATATCTCAATGATACTCATATAGTCCGAGCTTGAGTACATTTACCCCAATTAGACGTAATAGAGACGAATACAAGGGAAATAATTAATCTTACACTTCCGTCTACACTCTATTTGAGAAATGTATTCATGAATATTAGGAAACTATAATTGTGCACTTTAGATGTTTTAATTATTTATGTATCATTATATTAAGACTGAAGTTACAGGCTGTGTATAAAATATATGGTATATGTTAAAAAAATTACTTTTTTTTAAATGGGTAGCTTTCGCCGGTTCTTCTCAAGGCAGTGGATTTTTTCCGCAAACCGGTAGTAGTATTTTGAATATCAATGATAATATTGAATAGATATTCTCATTTGAATTTAAATAATGAATACCGGATACTGATTACTAATTAATGGCTTTGTCTTTGTCAAATAGACATTCCGAAGACACAGGGTTGTATGATAATCCCTATCCTAATCTATTAACAATTGAACTTGTATTACTACCAGATATCGATGTTGTTTCGGGGTTAAAACAAATCGGCTTAAACCTTGTATCTGTCCCCTTTCCGACGGCTTACGACGGGAGTTGAGGCATTAATTCGATTTTGGGATACACAAGATTATTTAGACTTAAAGGAATTCGTTTAATTTTTTAATTTGAAAAAAGTAAACTTGTAAATGTAGACTTATTTAAATAGGAATAAAATAACTTTTTTTTTCTAACGAAAAACAAAACCGACTTCAAATGTCTGGCTCTGTATTAATTTTATAGTTGATTTTCAGGAATTAGCAGCTAATGAAATTAATATGGGAACACAATTGCTTTGAACGAAATCCAAAATTTAATTTCCCTAAAATAGAACGGAGACAACGGATTAAGTCGCTAGTCGATCGTTGTTATTTTAATTGGTTTATTCGAATATTGATGTTGTAATTTGTATTAGTAAATGCTATACTCTTCATTCATACATATATTGTTAAAAAAAAGTAAGGCTGTTAGCCTATACATGTCCCACTGCTGGGCAAAGGCCTCCTCTATACAGAGGGTATCAGGGCATAGTCCACCACGCGGCCCCACTGCGGATTGGCGGACTTCACATATCTTCGAAATATGTATTGTTTTTTGTTATTATTTCGAAAATATGTAGGTTGCTCGAGTATATTGAACTAAAGGCGAGCGCCCGGACACTGAGCTATCACGGTTATTGTTAAGAACACATATTGTTAAGAATAAAAAATGTCAGCCTCTGTACTCTTGGCAACACTGATTTATGACTTGGCCCCACTTCCTTTTATATTGTCCATCGCACAAAATGTAATATTTAATTAAGATTGATTTAACTAATCGAATAAACTTATTTAGCAAATATCAATTTTATTCCGAAAAGTCCACCATTTCAACAATTGCAGATTATTAGAAAATTTTACATAAATGGTCGAGACATCGATAGTTGTCCTGCTTCGTATCGCTCAAAAACACAATCTGTTTGAACGTTTAAAACATTAAAATTTTAAATTGAATTCATTTATGATTGAATGTTTTGATGACAACAACTATCTCAAATCCGGTGCATGTGCAATACTGGCTAGCATCTGAATTTTAATTGGTAAATCGTTTTTTTATTAATAAAGATACCACAGAATAAGATTTTTCTGAGTTGTTTGAACAATTTGCATAATACTGTTCAAAATATGTAGAGTTGTCAAACTTAAGTCGTAGTTAAAAGTTTTGAATATCCCTAATTTTGCCTAAGAAACAATAATTTTAGGTATTTTCTTCGGTATTTAAAGTTGAGAATGTAATTAAATATAACATTATCTATAACATTAACTTGATCCTTAAAAATATTTAGCTAAACAGGATAAAGCCGTGGTGGCTTATTTAGTTTGGACTGCAGTGTACCTTGTCTCGTCTATCCTATAACCAATAAAATAAATAGGTAAGAGAATTATTTCTTGTACCTATTATAAAGTGTTTTTTGTGTGTGTGTCCTTGTGTCTTGAATTAAGTTTATTATGTATTTTATTAGCTCTAGTCCTCTATATTTTTAGCAACCGTGCCCTTGTGAACTATCTAAACAGCGTAACTTGGCGAAGCGTAATGAGAGTGACGCGTAATTATTATGATGTAAAGAGCTTTCGGCCAGCCATTTCTTATCTCAAGGAAGTCGACCGTGCCATAATTAACGCCATTAATTATAATTATGGCGGTATCAGACATGCCCCATACTATATTAAAAAAATATTTGGCTCAGAAATTGTACTGTAATCCCATAAGCTATTGATTTATTATTTAGTTACTACTACTTCCTCCGTTTGAAGCGCGATCTTGATTGGAGGCCTTGAAAATTAGCAGAATTATGAATTAATATGATATGGTTTTTTTTTATGTGACAAAGCTGCAAAAGAGCTGGCGGTTCACCTGATGTTAAGTGATAACCACCGCCCATGGACATTTGCAACACCCGTAGGTCGCAGAAGCAGGTTTTTTTTCTATGGTTACTGTCGTTTTTTCTACAAACGTAGAATAAGGCGAAAGATAAATTTTTTTTAAAAGATTTTTATCTTGTTACGCCAAAGTAGTATAACTTCTAACGCGTGTACATAAGTACACACACAGTTTTTTTCCTTCTTTATAAACGTTGCCCTTACTGTAGAATAATATTATACTGTTTCTAAGAGCGTTTTATAAACACAAATTTTGCGTGGACATCCATCCGAAACAATTATCTTTGGGTCACACAAATAGTTGTCCTGTGTGAGAAACGAACCCACGACCCCCAGCGCCGAGGCCAATACCTTGACAACTGCGCCACGGAGTAATTTTAATAGAGTGTGTAGAAATAAACATATACACCAATTTAGTCCTTCAAAACCTTATCGTAATATTGAAGTTTCCTTGCACCTCCTACCAGTTAAAGGAAATTCATAACATTGATTTTGACATCCATTTTAGATGAAGCACTCGGTCTAGAGTAAACCAAATATTCATAATATAATAGAAGCCTTAAGGTGATCATGGAATAGATGAAAACGAGGCCGACCAATGATTTTGACAACGTGCTTTTACCAAAGTAAACAGGGTCTGATTCTTGTGTTCGAAATATCATATTCTTGTATTATAATGAATAAACACTAAACACTTTGGTCATCAATTTGAAAGCAAAACAACGTCAATTTTATTCACACAGGAAAAATGCGTCAAAAACATGTAAATAATAAATTATTATTGGGATAATATTTTTTTGCAAAATATAATATGTAAGGACATAAAAGATAACGACCATTCTGTCAGTAAATATTTAACGTGCTTGTATACAGTTACTGTCAAACGATCGGAAAAGTAATTATCTGATAACATTTTCATGTATGGAACGCGCGAACAATACGAAGAGAAATATAAATAAATAGCCTTTGAATAACGCTTGCTGAGTTAATATTTTGCAATTAACGATCTCAGATCTCTATAGCGGAAACGAAAGAATTATTAGAGATCCTCCGCGGTGTAAAATTTTTGAATATATACCCATTACTAATACTAGCGGACCCGACAGACGTTCCCCTGTAAGCACGACTGAAATCCGAAAACAACTTATAAAAAAAAATAAAAACAATTGAAATGGACCGAATTGTGAATCTAAATCATTCTTGCATCGACTTAAAGACGCACACAAATTTCATCAAAATCGGTCGAGCCGTTTAGAAGGAGTTCAGTGACATACACACTTACATAAGAATCACTACATAGTATAAAAGAAATTCGTCCCGCTGTCTGTCTGTCCCTATGTATGCTTAGATCTTTAAAACTACGCAACGGATCTTGATGCGGTTTTTTTACTAGACAGAGTAATTTAAGAGGAAGGTATATATATATATAACGCCTTATGAACTATTTTTTTATATATATATATATATATATAAAAAAATAGTTCATAAGGCGTTTCAAAAATGCCGACTCGCCGATGTCCCACAGTTATTAGGAATGGACATAACTGGAAATTACATTGGAAGCCCATTGGGACACACGACCCAACCGCGGGCGACCATCCAGACACAGATGAAGAGGGCCAATCAAGATGAGCGGCGGCTGCCGTTATTGCAATTCAAGCTTTAACGCTCAAATAATAGATCACTACTTCGAATATTCGTACTGGCCCGTATTTGTCTTGCAGTTCGGTAGTCGAAATTACACCTATGAATGTCAATTGCTCCACGCCGGATCCTTTCACATAAAAGATAAATGAAGTAGAATTATCTTTAGTTTCTGTCTGCAGTTTTAAATGAACCAAAGTGTTCTTATATCGTTCATCTAGTAAGAGCTAATATTTCAGGAATAATAACAAGCGCTGGAAAAGATTTTTCATAATAAGAAGATACTTTGCGGCTTGCGGAGATATGAGAAACTGTCATGTAACGATAAAGTCATTCTACTCTCAACGACATGGCGGAACCTACGCGCTGGGTGCGTATTATTTGGGATTACTTTTTACCTTATATTCATGAAATAAATATGAGTGTCTAAAGTAGTAAATGGAACTTATACTTGAAATGAATGATAAATAAGTAAAAAATAAAAAATGTTGATTTTCTCAGGAACGGATGGACCTTTTTTTGGTGTGGAGGGGGGGGGGGGGGGAATCTTCTAAATGGATCCCCGTCGTTATATGACAGGGTTATGTGGGGTTCGTACCCTCTAAAACCCCCTCGGTGGCCACCTTCTGTACATTTGGAAGGACTCCAGGATCTCCTACGGAACGCACCGGTGTCCCTCAGTACTGCGCGTGGGCACGAGAAGGATAAATTCCCCGATTCGCCTGTTATGAAAGACAGGGGATGCCTTAGCCCTATTCTATGGGCCCGAGACTACAGGGCTGAGGAAAGGATGGACCTAGCAAATTGTAATATATACCAGATACTACGGTCTGTAGTTCTAAGTCGACATGATAAAAGTTATGGGAAAATTTAGATTTTTGCGATACCTTGTAAGTACCAAAATTATCTGAATTTTCAACTTTATTTATTTTTCGGAATTTTCCCTTCACTTGTACTGTAAGACCTTGCTTTTAACCAAAATTGACAATTCTAGGTCAACCAGAAGTGCCCCATAGATTTTGGGACGAAAACATACATATGTGGTAGTTCTCGTAGACCTAGAAACACGAAATTTGTCTACATAGCGGCAACAGAAATAAATCTTCTGTGAAAATTTTCAACATATCTGTCTATCACGGTTTCGTGAGATACATCAGCCTGGTGACAGACAGACAGACAGACAGCGCAGTCTTAGTAATAGGGTCCCGTTTTACCCTTTGTACCCCCCGTACAGAACCCTAAAAATATGAAAAATACATATAATGTCATCTCTCTTTCGGCAGGACAGCCCATTTGGCCAACATGCATGCAAAGCGCGTTCCTCCATCGCATCGTATATCAACCGCAGACGACGTTCGAATAACAATCAGCGGGTGGAACTATTGACATATCACTCTGCGGAACCTGCCTATCCAGAGTGTTGGTTTACATCCCGACTCAAATATCACATTAAGTGTTGGGAACTATGAGTTTCCGATAGTTAATTATACAATAATTATTTTACAATATCTATACTATAATAAAAGAGTAGAATCGTCGTGTCTGTACATTGAATATATTTATGAAAAAATGAAAAAGGGTATCATAAATAGTGTTATAGGAAACATAAAAACCATTTTTGGAATTTTTGTCTGTCTGTCTGTCTATTAGCGATAACCTTGAAAACTACTTGATAAGGAATTAGTTCCCATGCAAAAACTAGATGGCTTTTTCTTCATAAAATGCCGTGTATACATATTTTCACAAGTTAATTAAGGCACAAGCGCCGACCTTTTGCATTTTAATAATAATAATGCGAATTTCTTCTATTAAGATTAATACGATAGGTATGATTTTAGTTTTGCTCGGTATAGGGATATTCTTGATTTTGGTTTGCGATTTGGTTAGTTGTTACGAACAGTAGGGGATTTCTTTACCGGCCACGTACTCGGCGGGCCAAATGAATGGGGCCGCAAATTAGTGGAGCCTTTTAGTAGCGTTGCTTGCCTTTCGCTTCTTTGCGTAGCCTATATTCCATGCAAATTATAACAAATCAAGCGGGCCTGTAAAGTAGGTACCATTCGTCGGCTCCATAATATCATGTACTAACTTTCTTTGTTTAATTTTTTGTGCCTTCCAGCGAGTCTTAGGGCAACCAACGGACAAATCTGTCAATGTTTAGGAATATAGATTTGGTTAAGCTAGGATATTCAGATATTATTTTGCTTTGTGGTTTGGAAATTATGTTTTTTGTTTTTTGTCAGTGACTCATAAATTGTATCTGATATTTTTTTTGTAATTAATATACTTATTTTGTAGTATTTTCAAAATAATTGAATTTACCTTTTAATATTCATTAAAAAAATGCCTCGATAGAATTAAAAAGAATGAGAACGATTTGATCTCAACAGTCTAATGAAACCATACACGACTTAGTGCTGATACCCATTTCGCCATAGACGCTATTTATTATCTCGCACATTGGAGTCAGTTATAGGTTGTAGATATTAAAATAAAGTTAAAAAATGTGAGCCGTCACGGTACGCCTGGCAGATGTGAAACATCGACATTATTTTGTAAAAGTAATATGCAGAAAAGAACAGATTGTGATAGGAACTAAATATGTCATAATGATAAAATAAAATATTACGATTTTTTTTCCAGATAACGATGACTATTTATTGAATAAACATTTATTTTCATTAAATACAAAAATTTACGAATTTATTTCAAATCGCATGCCGTGGCTACGCGTCGCCACGAGATGAACATACATACATACACAAGATGAAAGGCCAAAGGGGAACGTCACAGTTGTTTTCTCTGGAGATTTTCCACACCCTTCCTCTCATTACTCAGGGGACTAAAGCGAAGAAATAAATGCCTCACAGAAGCGTTCTTATCTCTGGTCTCAAAAACATAAGTTGCGGTTGACATAATATAAAACATAAGTCGGTGTAAAATTGGGCAATGGCGGATTCCATTTTCAACTTCATATCTACTTAAGTTCATATGAACGTAACTCCTCTACAAAGGCACATAATTCAAGCTGAGATTGTCACTGGGTGTGGCTCAGACAAAATTGTGTTTATTTCGCGAATATCACTCTCTAGATCACTGACCATTGCGCAGTTGTCAAGCCATTGCCTTCGGCGTGGGTTCGATTTTCACACGGGACAATTATTTGTGTGACCCATAGTAATTGTTTCCCAGAAGGCAAAACTATGAATTTGGTATTTATAGTAATATTTTATTGTACACTAGCTTTTCGCCCGCGGTTCGATACATGTATCTCATAAACTGTGGACATTTAGACAGTTGAAATTCTCACAGATAATGTGTTTCTGTTGATGCGATAACAACAAATAAAGGAAATCAGATTTTTTTATGTGGGGCTCTCATACAACAGACATAATTTTATTGCCTTTTTTATAGATTATGGTGTGAAACCCTTCGTACACGATTGCGACTCGCACTTGCCTGTTTTTTAAATAATTATTATAGTAAAGTATAGTTTCATCCTATTCAGCTGTAGCGATTACTTTTTTTTAACTTGACATAACTTTTTTATTTATGAACCGATTTGAATAAAACTAACACTAAATGTTAAGTGAAGTACTACAATGTATTAGTGAAAGTTGCACCCAAATCAGTTAAGCCGTTTCTGAGATTAACGCGCACAAACGCACATACACACTTAATTTTAACAACCATTGTTTTGGGTTTTATTGCGTTGATTAAGGGGCATCTTTAATAATAGTTTTTCTCAAATATCTTCCATGTGCAGACAAGTTACATTTTTATTATATGTATAGATATCTGTCTGTATCTATCTGAATTTTTCGCTTTCACCCTATTCCACGCGGACCTAGTCGCGGGCAACAGCTAGTTATACAATATAACTCATAGTTCTACTAATTCATTTCTTCATGAATTTCATTGTGTTCAATTTAATTATGTGCATGTGCAATCTATTTGAGAATCATCTGTGACCTAACTAGACAGGCACATAACTTATAATTAACAATATATTGTTATGCAACTGGTTGCAGTTCGCAATTTCATAAGATTTCATTACCTTGTAATAAAAACAGTTTTAGATATTGAAACAATTTTTTTAAAATTTTTTAGAACTTCGTTAGTGTAAAAACTATGCGTTTTTGGGGCTTGAGACATTTTGTAACATTGCATGTTACCATTTTAACTTCTGCCATTTGCTCAATGCCATATTATAATTTTAGGTTCGTATCTATACAATAAGGTGAAAAGAGTTATACAAAGACGCGTATGTACACGTTTTTTCCAAAGACACGTTATAAATTAAAGCGTGAAATAAAGAAATTATTACTCCCAAAAAATTATCATGAAATTGAGAATATAAGAAATCAACTAAATGAGAATGAATAAATAAAAAAGAAAAAAGAATGAGATTTCAACAAACAAAAAGCCTTAAAAACTTTTAAATAAAGCTGTTATTTTGACGCGAGAATTTTCGATTGAAAATTAGGGTGCTTTTTCGATATTGAGTCGAAATAAGGTAAAAAAATAAAAATTTCAAATTAAATAAATTACAGTGTATTTGGGACAAAAAAAGGAAAGTTTTCACCAAATTTCGTGAAAAAAAAAAAAACATTTTTGTACAAGATAAAAATAAATAACCAAACATTGGTTATTTGAATTTTTGAAAAAAGTTGTAGATAGTTTTATTACCTACAACTTTGCCATTTATCTTTTTTTCCATAGGCCTTGTAGATATGGCGGAAATCGAGATAAACCGTGTTTAATCTTAAAAACTCATCACCCCCCCTCCTCTCGAGCTCAGTTCGCCCGTAATTTATTATTCCTTTAAATTTTATCATATTCGAGGGGAATATGATAAAATTTTAAAGGAATAATACATTTTTCCCAATGAGTTTCGTCCTACTATTATTTTTTTTCACTTTTTACCATTTTTAAAGGCTTCAGCACTGGTCTATTACATAATTATATAGTTCCGAATGGATGTGAATTAATCTCAGCCACTTAGACAGCGCACCGAAGCCGTGGTAAGCGTATCCTTTTATCCGTTTTTTGTTGGAGTGTTAAAAGAAACTTATCTCGGCCCCTCCTTTCACTATTGGCACATACATTTAGATAACGCCTAGTTATGCAAGTGGTTTTCGCTGAAGTAATGTCGTTATAAGGATTTATGGCCCCTTCCCCCCAACAACTTGGCTAGAACGACGTTGCACGCTGTTTTCTTTATAGTTGTGGTCGCGATAGGCAAATTTTATTCTTCCATTTGCAAAACAGCAAGGGCTTAGAGGGCAAATGGTAATATTGTGAACGAAATAGACGTAGTTTTTTTTTCTTGACTTAACCTACGTATTTTATCTTTCGTTTTTCATGAAAACTCAAGTTCAAAGGCGGTTGTGATTAGGTTGCGTGAATTCATATCTTGAAAATATACGCTACTGCGGCACTGCATACTATTAAAAAATGTCAAATATATAATAATTGACGACCAGATTGTCACAGTGGATAGTGGACCTGTCTCTTGTGTCAGGGGATGTAGGTTCGAACCCCAATACTGGATAAATATTGTGTTATGAACATAGTGGTTTTCTAATGACTGGATGTTTACTTATCTAATATATGTATTTATTTACAAAGGAGTATGTTTACCTCACTTAGAAATGTAATTAACTTGTAATTTTTATATAATAAAATAAGTAGTTTTAAGTTTAACTTTGCATTTTTTGCATCCTCCGGCCGCACCCTTCGTAATTTACTTATCTAATATATGTATTTATTTACAAAGGAGTATGTTTATCATCTAGTTTGGGACTAGATAACGTTGTATAAATGGGCCCTGAAATATTTATATGCATTCAAAAATTGTTTGAGTCGTAACCTTCGAGTTTATTTCTTAAATGAGATGAATACACGTTTTCATTTTTCGGCTAATGTTGTATAAACATGGAAGTGTCAATTAATGTCCTGAAACGTGAAAGTTTTACAAATTTGAGTAGTTTGAAAGCAGAGTCATAAGATATTTTGTAAAAATGAGATTACGTAAATCATCAATACGAGAATCTCCGTGTTCGGTATGATAACAGTTTTCGTATAAGTTGAACGAGTTCAGAGGTCCGTAACAGTTGTCGTATAAGTTGAACGAGTTCAGAGGTCCGTAACAGTTGTCGTATAAGTTGAACGAGTTCAGAGGTCCGTAACAGTTGTCGTATAAGTTGAACGAGTTCAGAGGTCCGTAACAGTTGTCGTATAAGTTGAACGAGTTCAGAGGTCCGTAACAGTTGTCGCATAAGTTCGTATAAGTTGAACGAGTTCAGAGGTCCATAACAGTTGTCGTATAAGTTGAACGAGTTCAGAGGTCCGTAACAGTTGTCGTATAAGTTGAACGAGTTCAGAGGTCCGTAACAGTTGTCGTATAAGTTGAACGAGTTCAGAGGTCCGTAACAGTTGTCGTATAAGTTGAACGAGTTCAGAGGTCCGTAACAGTTGTCGCATAAGTTGAACGAGTTCAGAGGTCCATAACAGTTGTCGTATAAGTTGAACGAGTTTAGAGGTCCATAACAGTTGTCGTATAAGTTGAACGAGTTCAGAGGTCCATAACAGTTGTCGTATAAGTTGAACGAGTTCAGAGGTCCATAACAGTTGTCGTATAAGTTGAACGAGTTCAGAGGTCCGTAACAGTTGTCGCATAAGTTGAACGAGTTCAGAGGTCCGTAACAGTTGTCGTATAAGTTGAACGAGTTCAGAGGTCCGTAACAGTTGTCGTATAAGTTGAATGAGTTCAGAGGTCCGTAACAGTTGTCGTATAAGTTGAACGAGTTCAGAGGTCCGTAACAGTTGTCGCATAAGTTGAACGAGTTCAGAGGTCCGTAACAGTTGTCGTATAAGTTGAACGAGTTCAGAGGTCCGTAACAGTTGTCGTATAAGTTGAACGAGTTCAGAGGTCCGTAACAGTTGTCGTATAAGTTGAACGAGTTCAGAGGTCCGTATAAAAAGCTGGATCGATGAATTTATCAAAAATTGCACTTACAATATTACACTTGAAACTTAACCGCAATATAATTATGATTTAATCAGATATTGACGAAATGATTCTAGGTGATTTTATTTCTTTAAAATCATTGATTATAAGTCGGGAGTTGCCACTATCAACAGATTAAAAAAGCAGCGATGGGAATTTGTTTTTCTTAATAAGAAGATGTTTTATTTTGTTGGCGGTTAAATATGTTAATTTTATGTGATAAACGACAATGTTAATTAAATTCAGGAAAAGTACAATGTAGAATGGTAATTACTATATTATATTCTGTGTCGTTTTTCTGCCGTAACATACAGACGGATATAAACATCTGGTACTCCTTGTAGGCTAACATTATCAATATTATATATATAAGAGATTTCCACCGATAATAGAATCATCACGATCTCTCCGGAACCCTAAGGCGTAGAGACTTGAAATTAGGTAGGAATATTTCTTTCGCCGAGTAAAGGTCAGCTAACGGATTTCCACAAAACAGCCGGATCAGCTAGTAATATATAAAGATGATAAATGCAAAATAAACGACTAGTGTTTTGCTTTTCTATCTTGATAGTACTGAGTATAAATAATATAGGTATCTATAATAACTGCAACATACAACTACTTGTATTAACTGTATTTTGCTGACATATTAGCGACGACCTTGGGTGGGTGTTGAAAGGGGTGGAGGGTGGATTATACCGCTGAGGCTCCAAGATTGATGGCACTTGGCATGGAGAATAAATTGCGATTCTATTACACGTTTTGGAATTAAACGAGCCTGTACTAAATTACATAGGAACTAGGGGTAATGTTGGATCACTTACTTAAATAATATATTTTACTCTTAAGATGTAAGCCTTTAAAACTACGCGGTTCTGTCAATTTTTCGTCACATACTGTTCTATTTCTGTGGTATGAATATAGAAAGTTGCAATTGGAATTGGTTTTTATATTACTGACCACATTTGTTGATATTTACTATTTTAATAATGTATACATTAACGTTATATAGATAACTGGGCAAATGTAAATAAAGTTTAACTATTTTGGTTCTGAAAATTAATTATTTTATAAACTCTTCTGATCTTAGATACCCTGGACAAGGTCAGCTATTACATTTCTACAGAAGAATATTAATGGTTTTCTCATCAATAATTAGACATAATTTAATTAATTAGTTATAGTGTACAAATTGAAATGAGTTTCAGGCATTGAAAATATTTTATAACTTTTTGCATACAGTAAGACAATACAAAAGTTCGTATTTTCGAACCTGAACTCCTCGTTTGGAACGGATGAAACAAAGCCTAACATAAAACATTAAAATAATATACACTAATACACAAGTTCAACAGCGAGAAAAGCTTAGACAAGAATGCTTTCTGTGGCACAATAATGAAACTAAAATAAAAAACGTGTTTAAATCCATTCATCTAATACTCGCATAAATAATTGCTTCACAAATCTTATAGCAATATAGCAAATCGCAAAACTGCGTCCAATGTTTTTGTGCCAGAGCAGTCTTAAATGAAACCTGGATTGCACTAATCCAGGTTGCACTTAAAACTGGAATGGAAGGCTTCACAGAAGGGCAAGCTACAGAAGTTTAAAGTATCTTTACGCAGCGTTGTCAGTATCAGCCCTCCCTAAATTTCATTTAAAACGTTAGTTAATAAAACTACAATAACTTTTTCTGTCCTGTCAATTCCTGTAAATTCACAACAGCGAAACAATAAAGTCGATCACATGTAGGGCCGCTAATAAACATAATTATAGGTATTTGTTTCATAGAGTGTAAAGCGGTGACCTACTTCATTTCATTGAAAGATATCACTTTTCTATTCGAGCGTTCATGCAACGGTTAAGGCATCCACAACCCATTCAACTTTGTTAACACAAACAACGAATTAACACTGTAAGGGTGACTCATTTACATCTGTGTATAACTTTATTTAATTGTATTAGTTACATAACATCTTGTTCTTTATGGTCCATCAACAAGTATTATTATTACTATTATTTTATTTTGCACTTCAAAAAATCGACCAAGTGCGAATTAGACTCGCGCACGAGGCGTTCAATACTTTTATGTATAAAAACGGCAAAAAAAAATCATGTCTATTGTATGGGAGCCCCGCTTAAACATGTTTTTATTATGTTTTTTAGTATTTATTGTCATAGCGGCACCATATATACATCGTCTTTGAAAATTTCAACTGTCTAACTATCACGGTTCATAACATACAGCTTGGTGACAGACGGACAGACAGACAGGAAGACAGCGGACTCTTAGTTACAGGGTCCCGTTTTACCCTTTGGGTACGGAACCCTTAACAGAAATTACTAGAGACATTATTTAAAGCGACCGCAAACTTGTTTTCCACTTATTTGCTCGGTTAAGAAAGTCATCATTAAAAGAAACTGCATTTATTATGAGAAGGATCACCCAACGCGAACGGTAACGAGCATCGATGTTTAAAATACTCATTTACACCGAAGTCAACGGAGCGTGAACAAATGGATTTATTGTAAAAATATAATATTCGTTAACTGCGAAAAACTAGGGTGCCGTGCTCTTTGCGCTCATTCAGCTATAATAAACTGCCTATGCAATAGCGTTGCATTAAATTTGTTTAGTTTGTGCAAGAGCCGTTGAGCAATTTGTTTAGTAATGCTTCCTTAATCGAGACTCGTTAGACTATACTGTTGCGATTTAGCTGTGCGACATAATCCTAATAACTAATGCGTAATAATGTATATATAATGTCTATTGTTTGCCAAGGTGTTTCTTTTCGGTACACATCTAATAATGTATCGGAATAGACCATCGTTGTGTTATTATTGTTGTGATATTATATACCCAGTACTGACGACGGAAAATGATCAAAAACTTTAACATTGACGCTTTTGTAAAAAAATTGTTCCTTTAAAATATTTTTGTAATTAATCAATAAAAAGTAACAGCATGCATGTCCTCAAGGCTTCGTCTGTACAGTGGGTATGAGGCGTAATAAATGAATAAATATTTCAGGACACATTTTTTTTCACGTTTTCTAGTCCCAAACTAAGCAACGCTCGTACTATGGGTACTAAATAACTGTTAAACATACTTTTCTTTTTGTAAATAAATACACATCATATACATATAACACCAAGAAACTGAAAACCACTATTTTCACTACCCATAAGGCCAATCGAGTTGCCAATTTTATTAATATACTAGCGGCCCGCCCCGGCTTCGCACGGGTATTTAACAAAAAGTTATTATACACACACATAAAAACTTACGAATATTTCGTCTTTGGTGCATAATCTTATGAATTTCTTCATTTTTTAATGAAATACCCTTGAAATTACGTCATGAAGATCGAAAGACCGCTGACCAGTTAATGGTTCCGCTTTAATTACGAGACATTCGGGGTTACACGTAAAAGTGACAAATAAGTCTGGTCTCCCATG
This sequence comes from Iphiclides podalirius, assembly GCA_933534255.1. NCBI lineage: Eukaryota > Metazoa > Arthropoda > Insecta > Lepidoptera > Papilionidae > Iphiclides > Iphiclides podalirius. The sequence continues at coordinate 1,201,962 of OW152840.1, read as the reverse complement.
TCTTCAGACATAAATCATCGCATCTTTGGTTTTTTAATGCAGATAATTCGGAGAACCTGTAAATGAATATGACGTTGCAGATTACGCGTTGACCGATATTTGATGCGCCAATGTCTTGATTTAAAGCGTCTCTAAAACCTTTATTCAATAGAAGTATAAACTGTAAACATTATCTATAAAAACGACAAAAAAATCATGTCTGTTTTATGGAAGCCCCGCTTATTTATACGTTTTTGTTTTTTAGTATTTATTGTTATAGTGGCAACAGAAACACATCGTTTGTGAAAATTTACACTGTCTAACTATCATGAGATACAGCCTGGTGACATATGGACAGACATACGGACATACAGACAGTCAGCGAAGTCTTAGTAATAGGGTACGATTTTGCTTTGGGTACGGAACCCTAATAAGTCCCAGTAATAATGCAATGGATTAGAACAGGTAGCTCTAACCATCAACCTAAATGCATAAAATTTCATGCATGTCACAGTTTTGTTACGCACAGTACCTTGCCGAGAAATAGTCAAACATTAACCGTCTTCTCCTATTACGACTATTAAGGAATATTTTAGTGGATCATACAATCTGTGTAACTCAGAGACCCTTTTAAGTTGGACGCGTCTACCGTGAAACACTATACCTCTGGGGCCTTTTTAGGATTCCGTACCCAAAGGGTAAACTCTCGTTGTATTTAATAATTTGCTAACTATTGAACAGGAATTACCAGTATAAATATGATTGAAAAATTATAAGAACTATTAAGTCAGTCACTAAGCTGTTTGGATAGTTAAATTACAATATACTAACATTTTTAAACTTGTGATATCTTTCGAATGAAATGTCCGAATTTAATAATTCGAAAAGTAATATAAAGCTATTGAAATAGTCTTTAATATGAAGTAATTTATTTTTATAAGGATTAATACCAAGATACAAATAAAGTGCCTTTTCTAGCGGCGGCATTTCAATCAAAATTTTAAAATAAAAGAACACTTATGGTGGTATAATTATAATAGTTGCTACATACATATGCTCTCGCGACACTTTTCGGAAATAATGATGTGTTCTGCAAATTCGTAGTACATTATTTTATTCTATCATCAATAGTTTTCGCAGCGCACGCGATGTAAAGAATATTTTAGGTAATTTTTGTACACTTTGGGTTACATTATTGAAGTAAGGATCCCTATTTTTTTGAAAATATAATATAGCCTATATCAAGCGGGGATAATGTAGCTTCCCAACAGTGAAAAAATTTTTCAAATCGGTTCAGTAGTTTCGGAGCCTATTCAATACATACAAACAATCAAATCTTTCCTCTTTATAATATAGATAATAATGCTATTTTTTTGTAATTAATAACGATTTCTTTAGATGTAGTGACATTTGTGTTTGTATTAAAGGTAGACTGTAATTGCTAACATTGTCTGTTAAGAAATTTTGTAACTTAAATATGAAAAAGAAAGTCACATCACTATTTTTAAAAGATCTCCTTAAATGTTAAATATTCGAAAATTAACTTGTTTTAGACAATGATAACAATTATTTAAAGTAAGACTAAAATGCCTCAAATAACCTTATTAATAATTAATTAACTATTTAGTAACTAGTCATGATACTGTGTGAAAAATGCGCACAACTCAATTAGTTTCTATTATTGTTTTTAAAGAAACGTATAAGAAATCGTTATTGAGAAAAAATGACCATATTGTATAGTACTCTTCATTATCAGGCAGAAGTTAAGTCTTTACGTGGTGATTGCACAAGGTAAACAGTGACTTAATAACTTAAATGCCTGTGAACAACACCATGAAAATTTTTCGTATCAAATTATTTATTAAGTAATAAAAAGCAAGTCAACTGTTAATTTTAGAAATAAATGTAAATGATTTATCGTCCTCGCCCCTGTACTTGGTCCATTAAGGTCATCTATCTTCGATGTTTGGCATCAAATGAGATTTACGATGCGGAACGTTCCATATTATGGGATTTCTTACAGCCTTTTATATTGCACTTTATTGTTACGAAAAAGCCTTTTCTTCGGAGGTCAATATCACAGCAGAATAAAAGTTCCCCATGTGTACTTAAAAATTCTCGCGTGATAAAAAAAACTTATGCATATTCATCCTACGGGAAAGGCGATAAAATGGGCGATAGTGCACGATTAGTAACGGTTAGTGATGGCACGCAACAGTCTTCTCTGTTGCACGAATGGGCAGGTCCGGGCAGTACCGCAACCTCACAAAAGACCAGCGTGAAGTGCAAAAGTTATAGTCTGTGTTTCGTCTGGTGAGTGAGGTACCCAGGCCCACCTTATTAAAAGGTGGCAACGCATCTGACCAACCCTTCGGATGTTGCAAATGTCAATGGGCGGTGGTTACACTGAAGATCAGGTGAACTGACAGCTCGTTTGTCACCTTCTCACATGGACGTTAGATACGTGCGATATAAATAAGGTAAATAAGTGAGATACCAACCTTATTTATGGTTGGTATCTCACTGGGCAAATAAAACGTAAATCACAAATTAATCATTAATCATCGGGTAAAATGTTACCTACAAATTTTATAACAAATACGTGTACCCTCATGCGCTTTAAAACCTAAGGAAGTGGATGAATGGTTCGTATTAATTACAGATTATACCGAGAGCCACACATCTCAATAATATATGGTATTATTCAGATGTGGCTTTCGTTATTATCTGTATCTGTAGCGTCAATGGAACAACACTACGACTCGTCGAAAGGGAAAATATAATAGTAACATTTGATTGACATTGTTGTTATTATCAGTATCCTATTTTAATAATATAATTTTTATTTAACATTATTATTGGGTCAGATTTGATTTCAATTTGTGTTCATTTCAACATTACCTGTACTGTAAAATTATTCTCGAATGAATGAGTTCTTTGTGAGCCATAATTGTCCCACGTGGGTATCTAACCATCAAACAGAGGTGGCGATCCGTAAAATTGAGCAATTGCGCCAGCCATTTCGAATGATCGTTGAATGGAATCGCGATACTGTTGTAATTTTAATTTTATTTGTAAGTACAGTAAAATATAATTCACAATTTTCGTAACAGAAAATGACAAAAGTTTGATTATTATCAAACTTAACTGTAGGCTCCACGTAGATGGTAAATGTAACAGATAAGGAGGCGTTATTTATTTAAAAATTTATTGTTTACATCTCAAGCTAAAGCTAACCGAAAGGCAAACTGGATGCTTAAATTTTGATGAACACACATAAGGCAAGGAGTTTCAGAGTAGTATAGGTTGAATATCAAAAGATTTATGGAAGGCGTTCCTTTACGTATTGGAATATACTATCGTAGCAATAAACTTCAACTCTAAATAATAATTCCACAGAATATTTTACGTACTTCTGACGCTAAGTTATAAGGGGCATCTTAGAATGTCAATCTCTCGAATTAAGCTTTACTTTTTGTCTTCGCAAATGGAGATACATTTGTTTACTTTTAATATTAGAAAGTGGTAAGCGAGCAGGCAGTTCAAATATCACAATCCTAATTAATACCGTCCGCCAGTAGATATCTTCAACACCACTGGTCACTGTTTTAATAGATAGTAGTATTAACAAATGTTAATACCTGTCCCTTACGGTGTCGTGGATATCGTAGCTAGCAACAAATCGCAGAGACTCTTACAAGTTTTCTCCTAAATGGAAGAAAAAATATTTGTCTTAAAATAAATCTCGCTGCACTCGTCGTTGTGCTTAATGTTTTTTTTCAACGCTGAGCATGTTAAAAGTCCGCATTTAAAATTGCAAATCATGCATTGGGATTTGAATTCTTAAAAAAGTAAGTATGTTTCATAAAAATTATCGCAGTCATGATGTCAGTTTAAGGAGTTGCTCTCAAGGTATTCCAATAGATGATGCGTACGAAGGTGAATCCTATAGCTGGCCGTCTTCATCCTCATTTAATTAAATTTCCATCTTTCATTATCACTTTGTAATTTAATGATAAGCAGTTCATGAATAAAAAAATAAAAATTTATCCAACTATCATTTTAATTTTTAACGAGATATAATGGTCTTGCCATTCCGCTCAATTGATTTGATGGAATGTATTTTCAATCATGTCTTTTTGGCACTTTTTCGTGTAAAATATTTGAAGGCGATCAGGTGAGTGCACCTGATGTAAAATGATCACTACCGCCTACGAATAGAGCAATTGACAGGTCACAGGTACGATACTTACCTATTGAAAAGTGGGTGTTGCTTACCTCACTCACCAGAGGAAAAATGAAAGAATAAATAATACTTCAACTTCATGCTGGTCTTCTGTGTGTTTGTGGATACGTGCCTACCACAGATAAAGCAACTTTCCTTATATTTCGATCTGTAAGGTTTTTTTCATAGAGTTAAAAAACCAGAAGGTAACTTCTTACCTTCTGGTATTATTTTCAATTCATTACTTATTACCTGAATATTTTGTGATATAAACTATTGAGTAGTGAACGCAGGCGTTCAAGAGTCAGGCATAGTGAGCGTCACAATTTCGCAGAGCTTGCATTGAAACCAGCAGCCGAACTTTTCATTTTATTGGTCGCGGCAAGTTCGAAGCGAGACCTTTCTCGACAGCTGCGGAATAAGTTCAAGCCGTATTTTTTAATTGGCTTAGTTCCCGAACATTCGGGGCAGCTCTTTAGAAATGTACGGATTGCGTTTTGTTGTGCGATGCGGAATTTTGTTGTCAGTGAAACGTTTTTAGAGAAGTGACTAGGGAAATAAACAGATACCACAATGATCTCGCAAGCACTCAATGTTTTGTTTAATGTAAAGAAATAATAGAAACAGTTAAAATGGACGCGACTGTACTGCATGTGCCGTTTTCCTCTGGTGAAGCGTTGAGCACAAAGAACAGGTTATACATGGATATATTATATTTAAAACATATATCGATTGCATTGGATGATAAGTGTTGTTTGTTTTCAAGTTTTATTCGCGGTAACCATGCCGCCTTCAAAGTTACTACGTCACAAAGCAAACCATTAGTTATTTACGTACGATTACGCGATGCCAGCCTTTAAAATAGTGGGCCCCGGTTACCTCACTCAATAAATAGGCAAATAAAAAAGCAAGTTTCTACAACAAAATTTTCGGTAACAAAATTATGCAATCTTTCGAGTCATTTTAAAACGCAGCCTTTGCCTAAAAGGAAACCATTGATAAACAATAGGGCGTTAAAAAGTCATTAAACATCGAATAAGACGATTATCCAGCCTTGACAAATCGTTAATGATTAGAAAGATGGAACTTGTCCGAGGACCGATGAACGAAAAGAGATTATGTTCATGGTGAATTATTGAGATATCTAAATAAAAAACTTGCTAAGTGCGAGTCGGACTCAAAAGGTTCCATACCATTATCTATAAAAACGGCAAAAATGTCTGTTGTATGAGAGCCCTACTTTTATATTTTTTATACAGATTTTTAGTATTTGTTGTTATAGCGGCAACAGAAATCATCTGTGAAAATTTCTAATTAACGAAATTTCTAAAGAACTAAAATGGTTCATGAGATATAGCTCGGGGACAGACAGACAGAAGGACAGACAGACAGCGGAGTCTTAATAATAGGGTCCCTTTTTACCCCAAAAATGATGCCACTATTTTGGCCACCGCGATCCAAATAATTACCATGATATTTGTTTTATGTGAAATGTCGGCAAACAGGCAGGCGGGATATTCACTTAACATCAGGTGAACCGCCATTTTACGTACGAATTTATGAAAATGTCATACGCCTACAGGGCTACATAAATCGCCATGCATAAAAATAACAACAGGGTATGGTACTTTTCGATTTATGGACGGTCCATAAGGAGAATAAATAATACGCAGAGAAAAATAGCAATAAATCTTTCATACCATCCCTTTCATGTCACTGTTCCTCTGTCAAAACTTGTAATTGTTATCGTATCCCTATATTTTTATGCCAACAAAAGAACTGATTTCTATCTTTTACATTGTTGATGTATTTGATTTATTTCTGCTATCGAAATTCGATACATTTCTTGGAATACTCGAATGTCGAGTTTTCTTAGCCCTGCGAGTATTATTTTTTATTATTTTTTTTTAAAACATTGCCCTTACTTTAGGATAACATTATCCTGTGTCGTAGGGACGTTTTACAAACATAAATTTCACGCGGACAAACGCCAGATGCGAAACAACTACCTGTGGGTCACACAAATAGTTGTCCCGTGTGGGAATCGAACCCACGACCCCCGACGCCGAAGCCAATACCTTGGCAACTGTGCCACGGAGTCATCAAGTCATCAAGAGTGTCATTAAAGATATGACGGTAATCAAAATTCAAAATGGCGACAACCAGACGCTATATCGTGTTAAAAATAATAACATAGTATATGTATATATAACATTTTAGCAGCACCCTTGACAGCACACAAACAATTGCAGTTATAGTTTAACGATAATTGGAACGAGTAATGTTGCCATTGCTATTTTGAAATTTAAATTTTATAGATTTCTTCAAAGCTATAGAGAATTTATTGCAAAATAGTTTAAAATTAGGTGACCAAAGATTGAATTATTCGTTTACTCAAATTTTGATATAATATGTATTAAGAACTCTTCCTTGTTTACAATAATTGAATCACGTATGGTGTATTTTTTATATCGTTGTGATATAAAAAAATCACTATACAATCGTATCTTACATCGTAATATTACTGATGTAGACAATAATTAATAAGCTTAATTAGGCTTAGTACCTCAAAAATTCCATTTCATCATCATTACATTTTCATCTACACCTGCGTCCTAATTTATCATTCCAACTAAATATTATGTATAATAAAATGTATGGAATGCCTTTGGATCTTAACATCCAGCTACTATAATGAAGTAATCAAAAAGTTTCTAAGTTTTTAATTTTTTGAATAAACGTTACTCAGGCAAGGTTTAAACCACAATAACAGGACACAACCATAGAATTGTATCCAAAATATGTTTTTGTATTAAGGGATTAAATAACATGGTAAAATTTCTGTCCCCACATGCGTTACTAACAACCATACCTTGTTGTAAGTGAATTCCATATTTAACCATTTTAGTCTCACCCCAGCGCCAGTTCCGTTGGTAAGATATTTTCATGGTGCAAGTCTTTTTCATTTCACGAGCTGTTCGAAAAAAACAAAAAACAAAGTTATCGGGTCAGTGCGTCGACCTCTTTCGAGTTCGGCCTCTTTTCGTCGTGAGCCTTTAAACAGCAAACACAACTAGAGCAACAATGTCTCGACTTTGTTCGTTTTTGCAATCACTATAAATTTCAAACTTTTTTATACGTGCAACACTCTAACTGAATCATACTCTCTGTATTTGTTTTACAAAGTTTGTACAACAGAGGTGCCAGAAAAGCAGCCTAAGACCTATTTACCTATTTAATTCTAAACGGATTGCCCCTTAGTTCGAAGTGAACACTGATTTTTTTTAGTTGAAAAAGCTAAAATTGGGGCTCACGGAACTAAATCTCCCATAGCCTGCCCAAGTCAATTCAAATCAAATCATTTATTCATCCAAATAAGAAATATACATTTAATCTATCGATAGCCATTTTTTTAATCTACCACCGTTTCGTAATGAGGTTCCTCTAACGGAGAAGAAACAGGCGAAAGAAACTCTGTAGGTATTCTCTTTTTTGTCATTTTTTTCTCATAAAATTACATTGATAAACCCTACACAATTTTTTTAGAAAAATTTTCTGGGGTTGTCATCGTTAATGTATTCATTTACATTATAATAACCCCTTTTAAAAAGTTTTCTTTAAAAAATTTCTTAAATCTGTTGATAGATTATTTATTACTTCTACTATACAAGTAAATCACTTGTGAGGTAGAAGTAATAAATAGTTAGTGAGGAAACTCCTTCGGCCGTAGGCACCAGCTTCTTGCAAAGGAGCTTTGCGCCGTGCTTTTCAAAACTTGAGGGCGTAAAGTCCCATCTGCGTTTTGGCCTTAACAAGGAGAAAAGGCCGAGTATAAACGTCTTCCATCAATAGACGTTTAAAAAACCCGCCCAAGTGCGAGTTGGGCTCGTGCATGGGGCAAACGGTTCCGTACCGTTATCTATGAAAATGGCAAAATTATCATGTCTGTCGTATGGGAGCCCCACTTAAATATTTTTTTATTCTGTTTTTTTGGTTTCGTACCCAAAGGGTAAAATGGGACTTTATTACTGAGACACCGTTGTCAGTCTTTCTGTCTGTCCGTCTGTCACCAGGCTGTCTCTCATGAACCTTGATAGTTAGACAGTTCAATTTCGTAGATAATGTATTTCTGTTGCCGCTATAACGACAAATACTAAAAAACAGAATAAAATAAAAAATACTTAGGACGGCTTCTATACAAAAAACGCGAGGCAGTTGCTAGGCAACCTTTTAGTTACTTACCACTTAGTTTATTACAGAATGGTACGGAACTCTTCGTGCAACTGAGTCCGACTCGCACTTGGCAGCTTTTTTAGTCATTTGGTTTATCATTTGTGATAATTTCAACTGTCTAACTATCACGGTCAGATAGACAGAGAGCTAGCGAAGTTTTAGTAATAGAATTTATTCTTTGGGTACGGAACCCTCAAAATTTTGACCGCTGCCTGGAGCAAAAAATTGACTGATCGATCGTTACTCGAAAAGTTATCGTTTCGAAATTTACGGCCGCGCATTTCGTATGCGCAACGATAAATTAAAAACAAGCGTTATTCGCCGCAAACTTTTGTACCTTTAAAACCGTGACAACAAGCGAACGTCACGTGTGGGTAAAGCTGTAGACCGCCACTTTGTAACTTAGAAATTTACATTTCAATGTTACAAAAGCATAGAGAAAACAATTTGTGAATCCCTTCTTCGTTCTAAAGCTGCGTAAATTCGCCAAATGCCTTCCATGTATACGCCATTAAAGATTTCCCATTTTTTTATCATTCTTTTCTATATACGCGCCATTAATTATTGAACTCTGTAGGTACTGTAAGCTAAACTCCCAGTGGCAATGCTGCGTTTTTTTTTCTGTAGTGTTGTTTCTGAGATTTACAGGTTATTTTTCAAGGAGAATATATATAAAGCGTAGTGCTAAGATGCACTTATTATCTACATATATAGTTTTTAAAGAGACATTTAAAGACATTTAAAGACATTTATTCCGTCACCTTAAAATAGTTGTACATAACTTAATCAATAAAATTACAGAAAATAAAAACACAGAAAAAAAAAATGTTTACGAAAAGAAAAAAATATATCAAAAAAGAGAAAAATGGGTAGTAAAGTATTATAATAAAATTATTAAATTAAAACAATTTAATGTGTGTTGTGATAAGGTGGCGGAAGGGACCGCCTCAGCATAAGCCGCAGGAGTGCAGCGCTGATTTTCAGTCGGCCCCAGGCGTCCGAACGTATCGTGCATATTAGGATAGTAGGAAAACTTTCAGATATTTAAAAACTAAAGAAAAAGAATATTGAAAGAAAAATAATACGTGAATATTGACAAGTATTACCAAGGGGTTAGGTATTTATCGGAATGCCTAAACTTCGTTGTAGAAAAAGTAATATTGATTTAGTAGTGAGATGATGTTTACACGAGTGTTATTATATTACATAATATTAACTAGACTATGCTTATACAAATAAATATAACATGACAAAGAATGGGACACACGAGAAAGATAACAATAATAATAAATTAATACGATTAATATAAGCAATACCTTATTACATTAATACAACAGCTATAATTAGCCCTTCTGATACTTCATTAAAAAATTTCTTAAAAGACTTCTAAAATTGTTAGTTGTCTTTTTTAGATCACGCAACGGAGGAGGTAAGTTATTCCAACAGTGGGTAGCTGCATATTTATAGCTTCCTCTAAAAGCTGATGAACTATATCTAGGAACGCTTAGCTTGTACGAAGACGACCGAGTGAGATATTTATTATGCTCCCGACACCAATCAAGTTTATTATAAAGATACTTAGGCTTTTTTGTTTTAATAACGTCGAAAAGAGTACAAGTAAAATGAAGTTTGCGCCTGGAAAACATTTTAAGGATATTATTATTATTGAGGTATGGCTAGGTAGCTTACATGAGCTCTTGGTGGTACATCGAAGCAAAACCTCGCACAAGCGTTTTGGACACGTTGGATGAGATGTGCGGTGCGAGACAGTAAACACGGCCCATAGACATTATCAGCATAGTTAAACTTTGATAATACGAGTGTTTCAGTTAACCTTTTTCGTAATTCGATGCTAAGGTATTCGCGTACTCTGTACAATAATTTTAGTCTGTAGAAGCAGCTTTTAACAACGCCTGTTATGTGATCTTCAAATCTTAGGTCGGGGCTAACTATAACACCTAAATTCCGTACCTTTTGTACCCGTTCTAACTCCGTTCCTTTAATATATATTTTTGGTTTATAATCGTCAATTTTTTGAATTTGTTGTTTAGTTCTACAAACTAAAAATTTTGTCTTCAACGGATTCAAAACTAATGAATTTTTTTCTGACCACTTCACTATTCTGTCCAAATCTTCATTAAGGGCTTTTATTGCTTTGGCAGTATCATTTGGTTTGAAGGAGATATAAACCTGAGTATCATCTGCATAGATATGAAATTTAGAGTTTTTAAAGCAATTGGTGATGTCTGAAGTATACAATGCAAATAAAACAGGACCCAAGATCGATCCTTGAGGAACGCCTCTCGTAACTTGCTGCGATGACGATATTAGATTTTGTCCATCATCTTTGCGAATTATAATTTGTTGAGAACGTCCCTTGAGATAACTGCAAAACCATTTGATTGTTTTACAATCAAAACCATAAAAAGTCATTTTGGACAAAAGTAATGTAGTATCGATAGTATCGAATGCCCTTGAGTAGTCTAGTAAAACCAACACGGTTCCTTTACCTGTATCCTGTGCCTCAATTACGTTACCCACTACATCAGAGAGTGCAGTGGTAGTACTACGTCCTTTTCTAAACCCTGACTGAAAATCAGGTAAGATTGAGTTTTCTTCCAGGTAGAGCGTTATTTGTTGGCAAACTACTTTTTCAAGAATCTTCGATAAGAAGGGCAATATACTTATGGGCCTTAAGTCTTTGACTTGTTCAGGGTTCGCATTCTTAGGGAGAGGTACTATCAGAGCTCTTTTCCAGATATCAGGGAATGTACACGTAATGATAGACCTGTTTATGATGGCAGTAATAGTGTCCAAGCTTTGCGGGAGGGTCATCAAAACCATTCTGAGTGTTATACCATCCACCCCTTGTGCATTCGACTTTAATTTTTTAATAGTACTAAGTATCACATCACTAGATACCGTGTTATATTATACAAACCGTCCTTGCGCGCAAAAAAGCGAAAGAATTGATCAAATAGATAAATTGGCTCTAAATCAAACTGGGATCACACCTAGAGTGGGAATTTGATGGAAGACTAGCCCAACTCGACAGTTTTTCTATTAGTTCGATGATTTATTTAAGTTGTAGAGTTTTTTAGACGATGGTCTCTGTGTCGGGTAGGATTGCTTATTTTGAAAGATATGAACGTTTATTTCTTTTAGCTCAACCTAGTGATATCAGCAGATTGGTTGTTCGATACGTTATTTATATTTTAAATAAAGAAAAATTACAGAATTTCACTCAATTGAGGCTTCAAGTAAAAACAAATGTTATTATTAACATCAGGTAAACGGTTTCCCAGCTCGTTTTCCATCCTCTCACATAAAAAAAATCCCAGCTCGTTTTCCATCTTCTCACATAGAAAAATTCAAAGATTAAAATTTCGTAACAATGATTATATGGACGTTGGGGCTATCGACTGAATTGTTTTCTTTGTTAAGAGCATGCCTTTCGTTTTGCATATCTCTCAAAGTAGGTCGCACCTTAATTATAACGAGATTCACAATCCCATAGCTTACGGTTCCAAAGTAAACTATGCAGTTTGTGGCCAGACTATTCATTGTGTTCACTATCAATGTGTGTAATTTATACAAAGCATACCAAGGTATGCTTTGTATAAATTACACACATTGTATAAATAACATACACAGTACATGCTTTACTAAAGCTGGTAGCGGGACTTAATTTATTAACTTCGGTTCTATAGCCGTGTTAGCTTATTTTTCGGGTAATCGTTTTAGTTCAATGTACTCGAGCAACCTGAGTTCCATCTCCGGTACCGACACCAACAAATTTTAAGTGGTGACCTATCACGTGCTCAGCGGTGAAGAAAATATCGTGAGGAAACCTGGATGTTTTCTGAATAATAATAAACTTAACTAACATTTTCCTTCACCGCTGAGCATAAGTGAGTGCTGAGCTGATGATAAGTAATTATAAAATGAATAATTTTCTTGTTAGCGGTGACCATGATTTGAACTCGGCTCGCTCGAGTTTATTGAATTAGAAAGCGATCGCGGATACTAAGCTAAGATTTATTACGTACAATATTTTTTTTTTACATGAAACAAGAATAAAAAGATGGACACTTGGGTATTTGTTTTAATACTTCTGATCTTGACTCGTTCCCTTCTAGGTATTTTGGTCATACTTTTACAAAAAGGGATGGACTCCGCCATGTTGAATGTTTCTCTGAAAGCTCTTCTAATCCCTTTTAGATAAAAGGCCACTTGACCGCTTCTTGCAATTTAATAAAAGAAATTGTAACCTTTAACTGAGAAATGAAGAGTCGCTATCAAAAACTTCTGCACATTTTTATCTTATGTGGAAAGAGTGATGGTGATTTTAAATTGTTTTGTCTCCTTTCATTGATTCTTCTGTTTATGTTTTTGGAAAGGAATAAGAAAACCAAGACTTTTCTTTGAAAAAGGATTCGATACTTTTGATTGTAATATGAATAATAATAAGGTATATCAAGTGAAGCTCATAATTAAATAAATAAAAAAAAATACAAATTTTAACACAAGGACCAATGATATTTTATAATAATATATATCATTGACACATAGGACAAAGAAAACATTTTAATATTCTATTTCTTTTCAATGCTATTTTATACTTGATTCTATGAGCTGTACTAGTTAAATTATATTATCATTTTACCTTTTCAAATAATGTGCAAAATTTGAAAAGAACGTACCTATTTAGTAAGTAGTCCTTTACATAATTATCTTGCTTTTGACGCACTTGTGACTGGTGTTCGGACAGAACCTAGTAAGAAGCTCCGAGAAACTTGAAAAGTAAAACGAACTCAAAACCATTTATTTTTTATCTCGGCTTACCATATTTTATTACAATAATAATACAAAACATCCTTTTATAAAGGTTTTTAATGAAAACGGCGCCTTTTTTATGTGATTTTCTTGTGTTATTACTTTACTAGTTTCACCAGCCCTCAATCTATGGTGATTACGACATCATAATATGTAATTCAATCTTTCTTATATCTTTTTGCCATCATATCGACAATGTATTGAATAAAAACTGGCCAAGTGCGAGTCGGACTCGCACACGAAGGGTTCCGTACCGACCTCACAGAAGACCGGGGTAAAATAGAAGTGTTATACTTCTACTTTTCGTCTGGTGAGAGAGGTTGCCGGGGCCCACTTTATTTGAAGATGGCAACTCATTTGCAACGCTACAGGTGTTGCAAATGCCCATGGCCGGCGGTTATTACTTAACATCAGGTGAACCGCCAGCTCGTTTGCCACTCTATCACATTAAAAAAATCATGTTTTAATATCTTTATTCAATATAGAAGTATTGCACTTAAATATTGACAAAAACACTACTACTGTGAACATTATCTATAAAACCGTCAAAAAAAATCATGTCTGTTTTATGGGAGCCCCTCTTATTTATAATTTTTGTTTTTTAGTATTTGTTGTTATAGCGGCAACAAATGACAACGAAATACATCGTTTGTGAAAATTTTAACTCTAACTGTCACGGTTCATGAGATACAGCCTGGTGACATATGGACAGACATACGTACATACAGACGGACAGCGGAGTCGTAGTAATAGTCCCTAATAAATCCCAGTAATAATGTAATGGATTAAAACAGGTAGCTCTAACCATGAACCTAAATGAACATAAAATGCAGTTTTGTTACTGTGTGTACCTTGCTGAGGAATAGTCAAATATAAACCGTCTTCTCCTATTACGACTATTAAGAGATATTTTAGTGGATCATACAATCGGTGTAACTCAGAGACCCTTTTAAGTTGGCCGTGTCTACCGTGCAACAGTATATCTCTAGGGCCTTCTAGGGTTCCGTACCCAAAGGGTAAAACGGTGTTAGTAAAAGGGTAAAACCCTATTACTAAGACTCCGCTGTCTGTTTGTCCCTCTGTCAACAGGCTGTATCTCATGAACCATGATAGTTACAGAGTTGAAATTTGATCTGGGTGTTTGTTTCCCAAGGAGGCTTGACGTCGGGCAGGCGGCTGGTTGTAAAAATATAGTTGTGCCAATCCCACCTAGGTGGGATAGGGGTAGGAGGATGATGATAACTTGTGTACTTGTTCCTCTATTTTAAAAGTTCACGCTAAACGAAATCATTTGAAAGAGGCTATTGCACTTTCGAATGTTGGTTAAAAATGTCCAGATGGTGAATGATTATTTGTCAAAAGATTTTTTTATTGTGTTTTTGTTGTTTTTGGCTGTGGCGGCTCCTCAATATTGGGGAGACTAACTTTTCCAGAAGCACAGTACATACCATTTGGTTCATCGACCCATTTTTTGGCAGAACACTTAGAGCAGATCTTATTCATGGCTACGATTTGGACAAAAGACTGTTGAGCTTAATGCATTAAAGCTGATCTGTTACTGTGAGCTAAAAGTCGATTACGAACTCTAATCGTTGACGTTTGTTGTCTTTCCCTCTAATCTCGTAGCGTTGGGAACGCTCAGAACTCGACTCCCTAGTGTAAATTTGTATATTTATATTAATATGCTCTTCAAGCCGCTGCAAACATTACTTGACTCTCTCCGACTTTTAAGACTACTTTCAGTTTCCGGTAAAGATTCCTCATTACGACGTATTTTTGATGCTCACGCCTGGGAACTATTTCTAGAATGATGAGATCTTTAAAATGATAAAATAAATTAAACTGCCTTTGTATTTAATAATTTGCTAACTATCGAACAGGAATTACCAGTATAAATGTGATTGAAAAATTATAAGAACTACTAAGTCAGTCACTAAGCTGTTTGGATGGTTAAATTCCAATATACTAACATTTTTAAACTTGCAATATCTAAGGAATGGAATGTCCGAATTTAAAAATTCAAAAAGTTATATAAAGATATTGAAACAGTATTAAATATGAAGTAATTTATTTTTATAAGGATTAATACCAAGATACAAATAAAGAGATTTTTCTAGCGGCGGCATTTCAATCAAAATTTTAAAATAAAAGAACACTTATTGTGGCATAACTATAATAGTTAGACATATGCTATCGCGACCCGTTTTTGAAATAATGATATGTTCTACAAATTCGTAGTACATTACTTTATTCTATCATCAATAGTTTTCGCAGCGCACGCGATGTAAAGAATATTTTAGGTAATTTTTGTACACTTTGGGTTACATTATTGAAGTTTTAGTAAGGATCCCTATTTTTTTTGAAAATATAATATAGCCTATGCCAAACGGGGATAATGTAGCTTCCCAACAGTGAAAGAATTTTTCAAATCGGTTCAGTAGTTTCGGAGCCTATTCAATACATACACACAATTAAATCTTTCCTCTTTGTAATTATAGATATAGATTATTTCAATGAATTCCGTGCAGGTTTACTCTACAAGGTATGTACGTCTTTATTATTTTAGTTCAACCTTAGTTTTAGAAACATAATAAGACTTTGATTAAGCTGAAATGAAACGATATTTTTCTATCCATTAACAGATCAGATTCTTCGCAAAGCAAAACGAAGAGGTGGACAGTAATGGAATGACGACAGAGATCAACGGCTTTAAGGAAACTAGCCGACTACAAGCTTTTGTCACTGAAAGACTTCAAGTTTGTCCCACGGTCCCTTTCGTAAAGTTTAAAAGAGGCAATTATAGAAAAGCAGTAGTAACTGGTTACAGTCGGTCCTTCGAAGGCTCTATTAGTTTATTCATCAAATACACGGTGGGTAAGACATTTCTTTTTAATTTGATTCAAAGAACATTTTGCAGACATGACAAACATGGTAAGAGGAGTCTTAAATAAACCTGTACAAATTTCGAGTAAAATTTGAAAAATTTTAAAAATAGGAAAGACTTTTATCAGGTAAATTAACAAGAAAAGAAAGACACGACTATCAGAAGTAGGAGTAATTTTAACCTGTGGTGTGCAGTAGTGATCATTAGCTTTTGATCAAATCTCTTACTTACCTTTCTTCACCTTGTTTCTAATAAAATTGACTGGTAATAATAGTACATTATTGAGGTGTCGCTAAATAGGAATGTTGATATTAAATAAACTTTACACTTACATCTAATCCGCTGACTGTCTACCGATTTATAAAACCAAATCGCTATTCATCAACTTCAAGTTACTACATAATAAAAATGGTAACATTAAATTTCCGTCGACTTGGAGTGCTCTTTAACATTACGCGTTTTTAATGAAAAACCAACGCAGTAAAGTTGCGTGCATTAAATTGGTTCAATTTGCGAGAGCGCCGAAGTTGAGTTTCTTTAATAATTTTCAACGAGACTCCTTTGACGTGCAGCCATTGCAACAAGTACAACATAGAATGCACTTTCCCTTAAATAACATAACATTTCTTAGTAGATATAATTAAAAATATAGAAGGTTATTAAAACGTTATTAAAATTTTAACGTTTTTAAAAATGTAGAACAAAGTTATGGTAGAAGATGACCCAGCATTCATCTTTCAATAAATTTTATTACCTTATGCGTTTCTCAGAGAGTAGCTATACTATTATTTGTCTTATATGTACCTTAAAATTTCATCACTAGCATCGGAGGTAATATTGCTTCGGCGCAATAGTTTAATAGCTTCTTATCTTATCCTTTAAACGAGCGATTCTTGTATATATAATCGGAATCTCGGAAACGGCTCCAGCGATTTTCATGAAATTTAGTAAATCGGTCTAGCTAGGTTTCATTTTTACAAAATGTCCTTTTATCCCTGTTTTCAGGAAATGAAAAATATCATTCGAATACGACGGTAAATTTAGCTCGGTCGGTAATCGGGCGGCCACGAAACAGAAGGCCGTGGTTCGTGTCACGATCATTTACACATTTAATTTTTACTTTTTTTTTAGATTCCAGATCATTGCGTTCTTTATTTTTAATTTTTTGTCGATTTGTTATTTTGTTACTTTTTTCCCTTTTTTTTAAAGTTCTTTCTTTTGTGAAAAACATCAGTTCATATTTTCTTATTATTACGTCGGTAACATCGAAAAATGTTATGCATATTTCATTACTCAGTAATTTGTTTCTAAATGTAATTACCAATATACAAGATTTACCAAAAAAAAACAAACCGAGCAAAGCTCGGTCCTCCGGGTACTACACGTTAATATACGTAGGAAACTCATAAACTTAATTCATATAATTCATGGCACATTTATATACGTATTTCGATTTCCGTACCTCCGGTAAAAAAAGGAACCCTTATAACATCACTCTCTCGTCCGTTTGTCACCACCGATTTTCTAAGAAAGGGTTGACCTAGAAAGTTCAAATTTATACCAAATGCTGAAGTCTATAGTCACTATGCTCCTGCTCAGCGGTGAAGGAAAACATGGCGAGGAGGAAACCTGCACATTTTATTAACCAAAAAATATTTCGAAGATATGTGAAGTCCGCCAATCCTCAGTGGGGCCGCGTGGTGGGCTGTGCCTTTATACACTCTGTATAGAGGAGGTCTTTGTCCAGCAGTGGGACGTATATAGGCTTTATACTTAATTGTTCCGAGTGTCTGAGTGTTTTCCCAAGGAGGGTTGTCGTCAGGCAGGCGATTGGTCTTAAATAAAACCTTGCGAAAAGCGCTAACAAAATGATTCACATATGGTGCCAACCCTACTGTCTAGGTGGGATAAGGGTATCCTCCTACAAAATTCCAAATTTTATACAATGAAATCAGCGATTTTTCAACCGGATGTAGGAACCTAGTTTTACACGAGATTGATGGTTAGCTTTTGAACAACGAGCGTGCTATTTGCGGTTTGAGGTGACAATTTGCGGTGGAAATTTCTATGGTCGCTTTAAGCGGAATTGCGGCATCGTTCTGTCGATAAATTGTTCACTTGAATATTCAACGCAATTAACGACCATTGCCATCGATGATTGGGCGCGCCCAATTCCATTCCGTAGTGTGATCGGTGCACAGGTGTGTTGAATTATAAATTTATACTAAACCAGCGGACCGGTTATATTTATACTAAACCGGCGGATAACAACTTATTAAAAAAAATATTGTAGTGGACTGAATTGTGAATCTAAACCAATCATGAATCTACCTCAAGATAAAAAAAATCCATTAAAATCGGTCCAGCCGTTTAGGAGGAGTTAGAACTAAAGAATTATATATATAAAGATAAATAAAAAATAAACACGAGTATTTCTTGCAAGGAAAATTTGAGTAAGAACACTTAAAAAATATTACGAACAGGAAATACGTCCGTTACAGTTAGATTAGCGAACCAGCAGAGTCTCCGCACTACTCGAGTGCTAAAGAATCATCTTTATACAGGGAGGTTTTTTTAAGTGTATCCATTTTTTTAAATATTCTAGACATAAATAATGTTAGATAAAAAATGATAAATATTTAAAATCACTCGTAATTAATTAAATACATTCATTTGAACTTATCTCAAAAAGTGCGTGATTTATGGGCAACTCATTTATTTTACGCGCGATCATTCATAACTAACACGCACACAAGTTCGTTTCTAAAGAATACGACGTATTTATGAATGACTACCGCATTATCAACAAGTTCTGTTTTCTAAGGAATGGAATGGTATTTTTTTTTAAAGTTTGTTTTTATTATTCAATAAACGATTATATTACCGAGTCTAAACCTCCTGTGTGAATTTGGGCACCTTCAGAAAAGCCACCCTGTATAGATGGCGGTAGCTTGTCTATCGGAACCTTAGACCACAACCATGAACCAAAGACCATAACCATAACCATTTGACCATCTCTTACATTATTTATATTGTTACTTGTATACTGCATAGAGAGATGACATAAGAGGCTCGAACTGAGATATTTTATATTTGTTGAGAGGTGAAGGAATATAGTCAAGCACTCTCAGACACGAGTGGCCTTCCAAATGGCCCTCGAAGTTTCGAACAATATTAATCCCACTGAGTCCATCTTTAGCGTACTCAAGTTTGTATGTTAAAAAGGGACCTATAAGAAAATCAATCGTTCGATGGAAGTTTTACTTACACTTGACTATCTGTATGCGCAAATTTTTATTCCACCAATGTATCATAATATAAAATTTTTGTGTAATAACAAACTGACGTTGATAAATTTTAACTTTTTTACGTAGTTTTCTATTTCTCTTTCGAATTGATGTAGGTACTTAATTTACTAAAAACGGATTTTATCAAGGTGTTTATTTATCTTATCTTCCCATAAACGCATAGTAAAAAGGCGGTTTACGTCAGTGTGACGATTGTGAAATTGACTACTGAATTATAAAAAATAAAAAAATATTAAAAAAAAATAGTAACGCATTTTAGTTTAGAATAACCTTTCCCCGTTTTAAGAAATTATTTGTTATCATAAACTTTTAACGGGCGGAAATGGGATAAATATAGATATAGACGTTTTTACGCATCTACACACTTAATTTTACAATTACTTTTTTAGAAAACGAGGTGTGATTTATTCTGTCTTTAAAATAATAGTCATTATCAAGGGCTATAATTTTTGCAGGTAAATATTAGGTCCTTATGAAATTATCGTCTTGTCGTACTGACAACTTTAATCTGAAGTAACTCCTATCTATAAGTATCATGGGAATGCGGTATTGAGTTAAAAATATGTAGTGTATATGTCGCATAGATATGTCAGAATTTTGCTGGAACGGCGCCACTGAAACACAGATGATACCACACATACGATTTCTCTAGATGTGACAGTTTTATTACTATTCCAATGACGGCACAGACTGATATTTTGTTTCTCTCGTGTGGGCTCCAGTTAAATTTTTGCGTTAGTACACTAATTGAATAAGGAAATATTCGTTCTTACTAAACTTTACATGGAAATGAAATTATTTACACTTATCTCGTCTCGTCGTATCTATCTATCAGGTTGGAAGGAGTTGCAGGCGCATTGCTATTTATACGATGTGATTAAAATCTTAGCGAAAGCTCCTGACGATTTAATCTTCGTTATTTGATAAATTCAAATATCTTTATTCTTAATATAGAAGCATTGCACTTACTTATTGATCGTGAAAATACTACAAACAGTTCGGAAAAGAAAAGCCACCGTCTCGAGAAGAATCGGAGAAAGAATCTCAGTGGGATATTCTTTTGTATTATCATTTAACAAAGAAGTTTATGAGTTTATTATAGTCCACTTCTAACAGCCTGGAGCGATCAATTCGTTTTCAGGGTGTGTTATTATTTAAATGATACCGTACCAATTTAAAGGGTACCGTACCTAAACTAATATTAGAACAGCATTTAACACACAGATGATCTTTTATTATACTTAGGGTTCCGTACGCAAAGGATAAAAAACTTTTACTAAGACTCCGCTGTTTGTCTGTCTGTCCGTCTGTCACCACGTTCTTTTTGTAGAACCGTGATAATTACACAATTGAAATTTTCACAGATGATATATATCTGTTACCGCTATAACAACAAATACAAAAAAAAATAAAAAAAAAATGAAGTGGGGCTCCCATACAACAGGCAAGACAGGCAGTAAGGAACCTTTCGTTTGCGAGTCTGACCCGCACTTGGCGGGTCATTTAATCTATGTGGGTACATTTTGAATTCGAAAAGTGGCTACGTAAAAGGCTACGTATAGCAAGAGACAACTTTAGTTGTTATTAACGCCAAATATAATAAAATATGGAGAAATCTAAAATCTACCCTTAAGGTACATTTTCTATTCCTCCATAAGAAAATATACCGTTGAAGTTGGAACCGAAACTTGCATTACCGAGAGCATAGTCATAACAGCACGACGGTTATAGAAACGAAGGCAACTTTTCAGTTCATAAATATAAATTTAACGCAGTTGCCTCGCTGTTTGTAACTTGTCATGAACTGAAGTAGAAGAAAGTCCGGCGTCAAGAATTGCATCCGTTTCCTTTATGCATCGAATGCTTTTGGATCGGAACTTTGAGAGAGTTACTCATTATGCATTCCGAACTAGGTTATGTAACAAGGGTACTTTTAAAATTTAACTCATAGCATAGTCACAAGTTGATGACTCCGTGGCGCAGTTGCCAAGGTATTGGCTTCGGCGTCGGGGGTTGTGGGTTCAATCGGGACAACTATTTGTGCGACCCACAGATAGCGGTCTCGCATCCGGGTGTTTGTCCGTGTGAAATTTATTTTTGTAAAACGTTCTTACAGTACAGGATAAAGTTATCCTAAAGTAAGGACTATGTTAAAAAAGAATCCTTTCCAGGCCTATTTCACAACGAAAGCTGTTCCCAGCCTCGCGTGGAATAAGTATTCCATGTTGATACCAAATTAATTAACAAACAGTGTGAATATCATTTATTTATGTTATTTGAAACTGAACAGCGCTTGACTGTCATCCCAAGGTGTGGGAGGGATCATCAAACTCTAAAACACACTCTTCAAAATACGTTCCGCAGAAAACCGAAAGGCTGGCTTCTTTCTGAGGCCTACTTAAATATTAAAAGGTTGCAACGCACCCGCAAACCTATGGGCGCTATCACTTAACATCAGGTGAACCGCCAACGCGCTAGCCACCTTCTAACATAATTTTTTTTTTATTTATTTTATGCGAAAAGTTGCAAAAAAGTTGCAAAAAAGTTGCAAAAAAGTTGCGAAAAGTTAAAAGCAAATAAGTGAACACCGCCGCCCATGGACATCTGCTACACCCGAAGGTTACAGATGCGTTGACAACCTTTTGAAAATTGGGCTCCGGCTACCTCACTCACCAGATGAAACGCGAAAGTATTTGTCATACTTCCACTTTACGCTGGTCTTCTGTGAGCTCGTGGTACTTATCCGGACGGGCCTGCCCGTTCGTGCAACAGCCGAGGCTGCTATAAAAAAATAATAATAACCATTTCTTCTTATTTAATCTTTCAATAACGGATGTTTTCGCTTTTAGCCCTATATTGTTAAAGAGATCGTTCAACGCAAAAGCCGTGGGTTAGTTCACAATAAGCTAAAATAACTATATATCCGAAAACATGTATGTCAATGACTGATATTGTCATTATGTACACGAGTGTGGTGCTGGCTATACGGTGGACAATAAAGCCAGACATGTTTTTTTAAAAATAATTTATTGAATTTTGTGAAACAAAAATCAATAAAAAATAATCTGTCCCGTGACCATGAACGCTGGAAAGGGTTCGAAACGTCGGGAATTTAAATTAAAATAAAAAACGCGATAAAATCCGTAAAGTAGTTTCATTTAATATGTATAATATTCCCGTAAAATCAGGAAAACAATTTGTGAAACAAGTAAAGATATAACGAATATTGTAAACAACATTGTGAACAATTAATCGTATTACAACGCTATCATATAAACAATATAAACCATCAGGTATCGATATGGCCGCCAGCGAGAGCTGCAACAAAAACAAAAGGCGCATCACTAATAATAAAGGCTGTCTCGCAACGCGGCGTTATACCAGATTAAAACTGCGTAATCCGCGAGTGCGGTTTACCGGATTACGTGGGAGTTGGCGTAAATATTAGCGTTGTTTGGTAGCTGTCGGCGACATGGATTCGGCAGGAGTGGAAGTGACATAACATTTTTCGTTTCAATACATTATTTTTGCTGCTTTATACGGCGCGTACTTGATCGTATTTGAGTTAGCATCAGCACAGTTATTCTCGCCTTATCATGGCGGACATAGTAAGTGTCAGTTGGTTGAATAAGACAAGAGTCAATTAATGAATTGCGTGGGACAAGGTTGGCATGTCATACTCGTACAATGCTTAATCGAGTAGGTTTGAGTGCCAGTGAAAGTGATGTGAGAGAGCCGTGATAGCCGCCTTTAATTCAATATACTCGAGCAACCTGAGTTCGATCCCCGGTGCCGGCACCAATGAAGTTTTTAACTTTAAGTGCTGACTTATCACGTGCTCCGCGGTGAAGGAAAACGTCGTGAGGAAATCTGCATATTTTCGAAATAATAACAAAAAAAAATATTTCGAAGATATGTGAAGTCCGCCAATCCGCAGTGGGGCCGCGTGGTGGACTATGCCCTGATACCCTCTGTATAGAGGAGGACATGATTATATAGGCTGTTACTTTTTTTACTGTAATTTGAACGTAAGCCCTTTTGTTTGCATATATTATCAGCGATGACAAAGCCATCGGAGAGTGAAACTTTTTCCTTGCATTTTATGCTTATTTTTTAAAAATTCGATTACCTTTGGTATGAAGTATATTATTGAATTAATAATCAGCAGAATATGCAAACAATAGTACCGGTCGCAATCGAAGCTAAGACCCGAGATGATTCATTTTACAGTTTGTCAACTGTGCAACAAAGTTATTAAACTAATATCTGGTTATAATAATAATAATGACTCTTCCGTACTATCTAATTCCTCAAAAAGTTAACTCGGCCTTCGAGTGTAGCTTTATTAAATTTCTAACACTTTATGGGGTCTGTGTTGTTTCAATTTATGATATAATGGACTGGAGCGTTTCGGCGCTTGCAGCTTTGAGTTAACGAATGCTTCAGTGAAATAATATTATTTTTCACCTACTTTATTTTAAGACGACGTGCTTTTTTAAGTTATTTGACGATGGCATAGGGTTAAAATATTGTGTGAAGAATATAATGTTTTTTCTTGTGCCCGGGTGTTATATATCTAAAATATGTACCTACTCTTTTACAAAATAATTCAAGCGTATTAACGAGTGTAAGTAGAGTATTGTAAATTATATTTAACGTACTCTTTAATGTTAAAAATTTATCGATCTGAAATTGACAAGTACTCTTAATAAAATAATGCATTTAATGAGATAAGTGCAATATTAACAAGTGTAACATATTTTAAAAATTGTAGATGAAAGTACGAAAAATTCACCGCCGCTGTGGGAATCAACTTTTACGAATACTTTATTACTTAGAAATTAAGTACAAGTTACAAGTTATTTAATTTGTATTTGAAGTTTGCTGCATAGTTTTCTCTGTTTTTAATTTCAACCCAATGAGCTTCATTTATACATAAAAATTATTACAGGTAACATAAAATTTCAGCTATATATTGTTTTAAAGTGGTAAATGTTTCTCTCATATTTTAATGTAAACTAATATGTTTCATGAATTTTAATTTTCGAATTCCTTGCAATCAAATCGCTGAACTGTTCCGATTTGAGTTATGTTTATGGCATTTGTCAAGTAATAATAATAGTTTATTTGCATTAAACATGGCATACAAAATTATTGTTATCATTTTGGAACAGCATGTTTTGCCACGGTTATACTTAGCACGCTAAAATTCTTTATGTATCATCATATTTTATGAATCCTTATTTCGATAATTCCTAATGGTAGATGGAATAAAATTTTATTTTATTGTAAAATTTTTAATCCGTCAACCATTTAAGAAATCAAATAAAACTGGAATTTAGTAATTCTTACCTTTTTTAGTTTTTAGTATTCATTGATGAGTTGTGATGTCGGTAGATTAACGGGGAACATGGACGAAGTTTTATGCACGTTTTACTGAATCTATAGGGTGGTAGGGCCACGCAACAGTTCGCAACTGTTGAACGCATGGGCAGTTCCGACCGAGGAAGTATCGTGACCTCACAGAAGACTGACGTGTAGTGGAAGTGTTACACTTCTGCGTTTTGTCTGGTGTGGGAAGCAGGTGGGCACTTTATTAAAACGTAACCTACGTTTGTTGTAACCTTACGTTTGTTGCAGATGTCAATGTGCGGCGGTTATCACTTGACCTCAACTGCCAGTTCTCTCGCCCCCATCTCATATAAGAAAGGTCCCATAAGAGATTATTGCTATATATATCATTCTAAAGTTAAAGATAAATTCAGTGGCACTAAAGCATTATATTTAAGTCAAATAGTTTATTGGTTTTCCCTTTTTAACCTTCTGACGGCGTCATAGCCTTTATTTGGAATAATGAGGCATAACTGTAAATTTAACGAGAATCTTAACAAGAATATGTGGTATATTACGCACCGGCAGTAAAATAGTGACTGAATCGGAGCTAAAAGAATTATAATACATAAAATAATCATAATATCGAAACTTTGTTTATTCTTTGTCTAGGTTTAACGCGATTGTTTATGTATCGACAAAAATAGGTACATGTCTTTCCTCAAACAGCCTAAGCCTCTTACAGTCTTGATCACCTGCTAAGTATAACTTGACAACCTTGAAATATAGTATTTCGAATTAGTACCGCCTATTAATCACGCTCTATTCATCAACTCCCAAACCCGTGGGTTCTGGCTAGCCCACCGGTTCTGCGTCAGATGAAGCTTTAATAGTCTCGGGACTGAAAGCAAAAACATCAGTTAATACAAGATACAAGAAGATCTATTCATCAATTTTAGCGCGAATATTTATTCCGCAGATGCCGACAATGTGGCTTTATTGTTTTAAAACCACATCAGCGGCTTCTGATAGGCTGATGAATTTGTGGTTTGTGTTTTGGGTTACGATGAATTTCAAGTTAATTAAATGAATTGTAATTAATCGTGAAATTCGACGTAATTCGAAGCTAATTGCGTTAGTTTGTGGGGCTTCATCTGTCTAGTTCTCTTATAAGCTTGCTGAAGTGTCTCTGTGATAGCTTGTGCTTTGATGACCTCACTTATTCCCATTCTAAAGTCAAAATATCTTTATTCAATAATAGCTGCTGCCCGCGACTACGTCTGCGTAGAATAATAATAATAATAATAATCTTTATTTCAGACAATACACTAAATTAAGTACATTGTCCATAGTTTGTTAGTATTAGTAAATAACATTGTGACTTAAATCTAGGTAAGTAAAGTATTATTAGTAAACATTAAGAAATTGCGTATTATTATTTTACCAGACCTATAGCAACTGCCACCCAGTGTTGCTGGAAAGGACAGTCAGGTCTGTCAGCAATCATTTTCAGAATGCTGTTGCCACTAGTACGAAGGCGCTGCAGCAAAGAGACCGCTGTTTTACGCATAATGGCGTGGAAGCCATCAGTTTGGGCGTCAGCAAACATTTTAGACGCGCTGCAGCGCCACGACAGTCCCATCAACATCCTGAAGGCGTTGTTATATTGCACTCGCAGGGAATTGAAGGTTCGGCGCGAATATGACACCCAAAGACCGCTGGAGTAGAACGAGTGACAAAATGCCTTAAATAAGGTAATCTTGACACCCGCAGTACAACGAGCGAATCTTCGAATCTCTTTAGAATAGGCTGAAGGCGTAACATTCAGACAGAAAGACATGTATATATAAAAATATGTATATAAATTATAGCCTATGTGTTATTCTGATGTATAAGCTATATTATTGTAAAGTTTCATTAAAATAAAAAATTTACGGTGGTAGGGCCACGCAGCAGTCTCGGCTGTTGCACGAATGGGTAGGCTCGTCCGGGTAAATACCACGACCTCACAGAAGTGGCGTCAAGTGGAAGTATTATACTTTCCCGTTTCGTCTGGTGAGTAAGGTGGCCGGAGTCCAATTTTCAAAAGGTTGTCAACGCATCTGCAACCCTCGAGTGTAGCAGATGTCCATGGGCGGTATTCACTTAACATCAGGTGAACCGTCTGCTCGCTTGGCAACTTTCCATATAAAAAAAATCCATTCAGAGTTATAACGTCAACGTCATTGCGAGAAAGAGAAATAAACATCCATCCATGCATACAAACTTTCGCGTTCATAATATTAGTAAGGATAGGCTTAAGCTCTTATTGAGCGTCAAAAAAAAAAAACCATCGGTTCACTAAACTAGAACTGAACAGAGAAGAACCGGCAAGGTGTGACGCAATTATACAAACTAATTTTGGAAGGGTCGTTATAGCTCAGTGTCAGGGCGCTCTTTTTTATTTTATATACTCGAGTGACTCGGGTTAAAATTCCCGTGCTGGCACTCACAAAATTGTTAATTCCAATACGAAAGTGCTGACTCATGAGGTGTTCAACGGTGAAGGAAAACATCGTGAGAGAACCTGCATATTTTGCAAATATGTGAAGTCCGCCAATCTATGGACTATGCCTTAATATCCTCGAGTAGTATAAAGGAGGCCTTTGTCCAGAAGTGTTACTTTACTGTACTTATTATTCTCCCTATTTCTTGGATTTGATTTATTCGTAACGATTTGTGCTGCTATTGGATCGTCGTAGATTTTAAGTTCCAATTGACAAATGCGTAAGAAGAGTATCTATTAGCATACTTTACCACTTCGCCTAAATTCAACTTATTTACACAGAGCTTATTCCAGCCAGAATCTTTGTGGGACGTGTTCCATATTTCGGGGTCGCACGCATTTGAATAACATTCCAGTCTATCATAAGCAGATGAATAAAGACACGAATGTCAAATGACACGACGCTGTTTTCCATTAAAACATTTTTAGGAGAAGGAATTCAAGGAATTTTATTTATTCTCATTTTTGACGTTCCTCCGTAGCATTGTTAGATTGACAATGTCAATGGGAATGGATAAAGCAGACGCGCCTTCGGAATGGAACGAAGCTTTTAAAATGGATAGACTTTTCACCATACAATCGAACGTGGTCACATAATTTCCGACATCAATGAATTCCTAATTCTCGTTGCCTTTGGGAAATAATCAAATAAAATTTTGAGCATGGCGACGGTAAAGAATTGTCCGTTGTTGAAATTTCATCAACTAAGTTTCTAAATACGTGTAACACACTCGCTTTTATTCAAGGCAATTAAAAAAAGAATATTTTTTTTGGTTTTTGAAGTGAAACTTCTTTATCGGGGTTGGAAAAAAATTTAGTGTAACATTTTTTCGTTACGCGCCATCTTTTTTTTTTTTCTTAAAATGTTCCTCTAACGCCATCTAGTGTTGAATAGGGGGTTTTATGTCGTCTTTATTCTTTAGTGGTTTTAATAGTTGACGCTAGATGGCGTTAGTTCCTTTGTGTGTTCATAGCAATATATATATATGTTATATTATAGTGATCAGCAAAATCAAAGGGTTTATTTTAATTCTAGTTCTAAAATGTAATCATTATATTTCGTATTTCAGTTACCATAAGGCATTAATAACACAAATATATAATAACGACATCAATGATAGTAATAATACTATTACAATTAATGAAATTCAATAATAATCTTTGTAGTAACGACAGTGCTAGCTCTAATACTTCAGAGCACGACACTGTGTCGACTTCACTCTTCTTCAAAGGCAGGCACCGCCCACCGTGACCTGACTGCGCCTTCCACCAAAGACACAATCTGAAGCTGACCGATGATGCTCTTCGAAACGTCGATCGGCTCCTGGAACTTGCGGTTGAGACGTCGATCCAACGTCCGCAAGTTCGGTTTTCCAAAAAAACTTCACTCACAACACTCGCGCGCGAGTCGAATGTCTGCCTTCTACTCACGCTGACTATTCGGCAACGAAGGACCATGTACAAATTCAAAGCGGTTGTATTTTGGGTCCGTGAGGTTAATTGAAATAAACAAGGTTCACGTTGCAAGTTTTTTAATCAACAATTTTTGCGGACCCTCATACTAATTACAACGGTCAAACCATAGTGTGTTTTAATTTATTACTAACGCCACCTATGTATTACAAATAAGAAACTAAATATTATACAAAGCTAAAATGAAATAATTGTAGAATTTGTATTTATGTCTATGATAATAAAAGCCTTTTATTAAACTTTATCTAATTTAACTTTATTTAACCAATTTCTGTAAAGTTGCATATAGTAAATTATTTTTTGAAAAATAACGTCATAAAAAAGTTTCACTTCTTACGAGTGTACGCTTGTTTATCATGTGTATGTTTGTTTATCACATGCTAAATTTCAATTAAAACATCTAATCATCCTAAGAGGAACCTTAGGTTTCCCTGACCTTTTGCTCATAACGTTTTATCGTGTCGACTCTGTATTCTATACACCTGATAGGGACCATAGACTTCAGTATCTGGTATAAATTTCAACTTGCTAGGTCCACCCGTTTCCGAGAAAATGGTAAAAAAAAATATTGGTATTTACCAATATAATATAATGGCGGTAATGGGTGGGTACGGAACCGTCGGCGTACGAGTTCGACTTGCACTTGATCGGTTTTTCAATTAATTTGTATGCTTAATGTGTCCATTGTGGCGATCCCTAAGAAAATAAATAATGTATAAAAGAAATACACTTTTACTGGTAGTTACTGGTACTTACGAGTTATCGATGGTTTATACATATTTCATAGATCTGAGAAATGTATTTATGTGAATATATATTGAAAAGGAAAAATAATTTGCTATTTAATTTCAATCCCTATTACCTTATCATTCCGCGAACCTTTTGATGTCCCCTCGTATTGACGCCACTGCAGCAGAATAAGTTGCGCTTATGAGCCAATAAAGAGCAATCTTATTATTCGCACGCGCACGCAGTTATCTTAGGTTAGGTTTTGATTTTAAATTAAATAAAACACCTTCTTTAAAATCAAAACCTAACTTAACCTCACCTAAACCACCAATACAGTAGCTGCGGTGGCGCTAATAAGTAAGTACCCTTTTACCTTATTCTATTACACATAGGACAGCATTGGTCAGTATTAATTTGATTTTAAACTGGCCCAAATCGGGTCGAAATAAAAGAAGGTCGGGTCGGGATAGTAGGAAACAAGATATTTAACATATTCCTTGGTTTCATTCGTGCTTAAACGAATTTAATTAATTATAAAATATTCTCACGTCAAATAAATTGTAAAATGTTTATTTTTATGATACATTTGGGACGTAGTTTTTATTATTACACTTATTAAATATTTAATAAGTGTAATAATAAAAACTACGTCCCAAATGTATCATAAAAAATTCAAGGCAGAAGTGAATGGAAAACGTGATTTCCCGGAAAGTTTATCGAAAAGCTTCCCCCATTATTCAGTTTCCTTCTTTACCAGTCATTCCCCTGTGACAATACAATGTCATCAGCCTTTAACGAGGCAAAGGAAGAAATTATTTTTTATGCCCTCATCAATCATGTTCGCGCGCGTTGGGTGTTCAAACTGAAAGTTTGTCATTATGCTAAAATCTGGATGTGTTTAACTGAAAACGCTGTTACGTATTTCGTAGCGCTGAAAATTCTTCGACACTTTATCTACAAAAAGTTCGGAAAGATGTATACCTTAACATTTGTTGTATTTTTTGACCCGATTAAAAAGAAGGAGTTGAATCCTCTGTATTATGTGCACAGACTGATCAACGGCATGACGGATATTCGAAATTCGTACGCAAGTCCGACTCGCACTTGGCCGGTTTTTTTTGCCGTTTGTTTGCCGGCAACAGAAATACATTATCTGAGAAAATTTCAACTGTCCAACTATCACGATTTATTAGACACAGGCTGATAACAGACGGACAGACAGACAGCGAAGTCTTAGTATAGGGTCCCGTTTTTTTTTCTTAATTTTTTTTTAACATTGCCTTCACTTTAGGATAACGTTATCCTGTGTTGTAAGGATGTTTTACAAACATAAATCGCACGAGGACAAACACCCAGATGCGAAACGACTATCTGTGGGACGCACAAATAGTTGTCTCGTGTGGGAATCGAACCCATGACGCCCAACGCCGAAGTCATATTTTTTTGTTAGTCATAGTTGTTTGTTGCTCTCGCCTTAGAGTAATGCCGGAATATATAGTGCATGTCTTTGGTGAATGACTACAAACACTGGACAAAATTTTCTGTATTGTCTGGAATAAAGATTATTGTTATATTATTATGATAAAAGGAGGGAGTAACCGGGCTTTAAGAACACTAAACGCATAGCACAAATTAAAAATCTTCATTTAACGTCCAGCTGCGAATATCGCACGCTAGTACAACACCGCGTAGTGCTCAACGTAGGGCGGAGATTTAACCTCGTCAGGGAGTCGACCAAAAGTCGCCCACTAGACTCGCTACGAGTATTCTGCTACAAGTGTCACTCTAGGAGAAGATAAACTCACAAAAACAGACCAGTGCGTACGACTTCACAAAAGACCGGCGTGAGGTGGGAGCCGGGGCCCACTTTATTAAAAGATAGCAACGCATCTGCAACCGTACACGGGTGTTGCAAATGTCCATAGGCGGCGGTTATCACTTAACATCAGGTGAACCGCATGCTCGAAAAGGTAGCGAAACTTCTCACATAAAAAAATATCCCTTGCCGAAAAGAGTGCTTTACGCCAAAAAAAGACATCTAGGTCATACCTGTATCTCTATACAGGGAGGCTTTTCTAAGTGTATCCATTTTTTATTAAATTCTAGACATAAATAGTTATGCTAATGTTGTTAAATATGATAAATATATAAAATTACTCTTAATTAATTAAATACATTCATTTTAACTTATCTCAAAATGTGCGTGATTTATGGGCAACTCATTTATTTAACGCGCCATCATTCTTATCTAACAAGCACACCAGTTCGTCTCAAAAGTATACGACGCATTTATGAATGACTATCGCATTGTCAACAAGTTCTGTTTTTTAGGGAATAGAATTTGATTTCAATAAGCGATTAACTGCGAATATCGTACGCTAGTACAACACCGCGCAGTGTTCAAACTTCAACGTAGAGCGGAGATTTAACCTCGTCAGGGAGTCGACCAAAAGTCGCTCACTAGACTCGCTACGAGTATTCTGCTACAAGTGTCACTCCAGGAGAACATAAACTCACAAAAACAGACCAGTGCGTACGACTTCACAAAGATCGGCGTGAAGTGGGAGCCGGGACCCACTTTATTAAACGGTAGCAAGACATCTGCAACCCCGTAGGGTGTGGCAAATGTCCATAGGCAGCGGTTATCACTGAACATCAGGTGGTCATCACGTTAATAGGTAGTGAACTTCTCACATAAAAAATATCCCTTGCCGAAAAGAGTGCTTTACGCCAAAAAAAGACATCTAGGTCATACCTGTATCTCTATACAGGGAGGCTTTTCTAAGTGTATCCATTTTTTATTAAATTCTAGACATAAATAGTTATGTTAATGTTGTTAAAAATGATAAATATATAAAATTACTCTTAATTAATTAAATACATTCATTTTAACTTATCTCAAAATGTGCGTGATTTATGGGCAACTCATTTATTTAACGCGCGATCATTCTTATCTAACAAGCACACCAGTTCGTCTCAAAAGTATACGACGCATTTATGAATGACTATCGCATTGTCAACAAGTTCTGTTTTTTAGGGAATAGAATTTTATTTCAATAAGCGATTAACTGCGAATATCGTACGCTAGTACAACACCGCGAAGTGTTCAAACTTCAACGTAGAGCGGAGATTTAACCTCGTCAGGGAGTCGACCAAAAGTCGCCCACTAGACTCGCTACGAGTATTCTGCTACAAGTGTCACTCCAGGAGAACATAAACTCACAAAAACAGACCAGTGCGTACGACTTCACAAGAGATCGGCGTGAAGTGGGAGCCGGGACCCACTTTATTAAAAGATAGCAACGCATCTGCAACCGTACACGGGAGTTGCAAATGTCCATAGGCAGCGGTTATCACTTAACATCAGGTGGTCATCACGGTTAATAGGTAGTGAACCTTCTCACATAAAAAAATCCCTTGCCTTTTTGTAAATAAGTACAAATTATTATAGATATGTCGGCGCTTCGGTATCAATTATAATTTTTAAAATGGCAACTAATGACAGCTAACTGTCATTGGCGTAACTCAGAGCGCTGGCGGGTTATTATACGTTGAGAAGTAGTCGCACCACGTGTTCTGTGGAACGCCGTATTAGTTCCTTCGTACTGTTTTATCATTTAGTTGGGTTAATCGTGATTAAGAGAAATATCAAAGTGATTGTTAATAAATGTGGTAATCAAGTTAAGTGATCGTAACGTTATAATTAAATTGAGTGTAAAGTTGCCAAGCGAGCACACGGTTAAATAGTGATTCATTCAAGAGGAAAGTTTATATGTATAATGGCACCGTGGCACCCGTGCGAAGCCGGCGTGCTAGTGTTGAATAAAAGACGTTTCTCAATTGTCAACTAGTTTATTATTTATATGATTAATATATACACTTTTCGACTTTAATAGTTATACATGGGGCTTATGTGGCAGACAGGCCAACGTAGCATATAATACACACACATATGTAAATGGCTAAATCAGTTACACGTAGATCAAAGACGCAATGAAAATAGCGTTTGATTTCCTCGTTATGTATGGGCTGACGTTCGTTTGTAATATAAAATGTGAACGGTATATTGACGTAACCAGCAAGGAACCTTAGAATTAATCTACATTGATAAAATTGAATGTCCATTCGTACATATTGAAGATTAAACCAACCAAATACGTTGTGTGATTTATTCCCTAATCTAACTTATAAAATTTATTTGATTACTCTAACAACATTTGGTCCTCATATATAATATAAGTATACCTATAATAATATCACAGAAAAAATCATTACACCTTTTAGTTTATAGTTTCTTAAGCACTGTTTGCTTATTGCTTATTACTTACGACCCGGTCACTTCACACGCTAGATTCGCTAGCTGGACTATTCTTCAACATTCAATGTTTCAAAACTTCTAGATAGGAGCATTTACTGTTGATTAAATAATTGAGTAATTGAATCCACAACCCACGGTGATCGTAAAGCTTAGGAACACTCTGAAGTCACAAATTCGCACAAACTATTATTCATAAGAATAATGACACAAAGATACACTTTGTCCACTGAATTCAACGCATAGTTTCTTACTTAATTGATTATTTTATTGTGTTAGGGCATCATAAATAGTAAATGATTATTTAAATGTAGTTGGAATAACGTCCAGAAAAAGATTAATATGAAACGAGCCGATGATGAGGGCGTAGGTGGCATTTGAGTGGACTGCCTCAGGGCGTCAGACTCGCGCCACCATTGCATCGGCTTCTGCAGGACTGTGGGTGTCTTCGGCTGATGTCACCAAGAATTGAGACGCCTAAAAGATTATATATCATATGTGTTATAAAGACACCGAATATAGTAAAATAGTTTAATTGTTTATGATCATGCTCATATATCATCAATAATTAGTTTTCGTTAAAGTAGTGTGACTATATAGATGTTGTCATCAAACAGTTTTAAAAAGCTATGATTTATTTCTTTTTTAACTTGAGTTTAGACATTTATCGAGATTAGTCGGAACAAACAGACAGACAATAATTGTAAATAAATATTTATGCATTTAGTAAAAAGCGGTTATTTTAATATTACAAACAGACACTTCAATTTTATTTATCTGTATGATGTATTGATTAATAATTTCCATAAATCTATGAGATCTGATCATTTAGATGGGAAATGTGACGGAAGATCACTCACATTTTAGATGTCAATTTCGCCGAATGTTACATTAGCACGATCGCTATTCTGCATTCGTTTCCTCTGACTGCTCGTTACGCTGGTTTTATAGCTACTGTTAGTAATTTTATTAATACCGGTTTCCACTACAGGGAAGCCATCGTAACGATGTTTGTTCGAGTTGACTGTGTTCTTGAATTTCATATTGTGGTTATCTAAAGCCAGGTCGTGCTTTTTGTGCTTGGACCACTCCCCTTTTGGACCTAGCGTGTTGAAGTTGACGGCGCAGTTTTGATCTTGGAGCTGTAAGTAGGATTTCCCCCTGGATTCGTCGTTCTCAGGTACGTGGTAGTTTGGTCTCTCGTAATTGTTATAAACACCTACGTAAGACAACTTATCTTTTAGACTCTCGGATCTCTTCATGCGATTCAACTTTTTATTGTTCTTTTTTCTAGTCCTGTTTAAAGTTTTCGTGCAATGTGGCTCATCGCCAGTCTGCCATATGATCGGTCCGATAGTTGGGTTACAAGACTTCTTCTGGTCAGATGGGGCCCATTTGTCGATTTGCTTTATGTAATAGGAGCTGGGGTGCTGCAGCGGTATTTCGAAATTCTTCTGGTTATTTCTATTTGTGTTTACGTTAGTAGATAGGTTTTTCATTGAGATATATTGCTTCTTCAGTGTGTTAATGTTCTGTAATATGAAGTAATGGTTATTACTGATGAAGTTATTTAATATGGCCAGAAGAATAAATAAAGCAACAAAGGATTTTGCATGATTTTTTTGCAACATGAGGCATTTTTACTTTCGGTTTCACAAATTTTCAATATCATCTTAATTAGTAGCAGAGAATACTATATTTTTAAAGTCTTTAAAGGATTTTAATATTTAACAATTGTTCGATAAACAGTAATAATTCAAATGTAGTTTGTTCTCTTGACATTTACCTGATTTGGTGGTTGTTGGACGCTGTGGAACGGTAGATTCTCGTAGATAACAGGGTTTTCCGCTCCCGGGTTTCCATTTGTTATATTGTCTACGAAATTCACAAGCTGGCCTACGGATTAAAAAAAGCACAAATTGAGTAGAATATTTCTTATAATATGCAAAATTGGAAAGGTTGCTGGAGGTCCACCTGGGTTTTAAGTGGACACCGCCATCTATTGATATCTATATACGAGAGAGGTTGCTCCGGTTACCTCACTCACCATTTGGAATGAGGAAGCGGATTTTCAGCTCACGTTGGCCACACGTGAAGCCTTGGCACTTCCCCGGACGAGCCTGTCCATTCGGAAAATAGTAGCGGTTGCTGTGTGGCACTACTACAGAACTATAAAATGAGAATCGGGGTTCCGTGAAAACCTGGTTTGTAAATGTGAATGTGTTGTATAAAAATTTATATTAGTTTAACATTTTATTCCTTCTACATTAACCTACCTATTTAATCGAAGTTTAATTGAAATCTAACTTGTTAAAATCAATATTCCTTAATTAGTATTTAAGTTGAAATTATCTTGGATAGAATGAATGCTAAATAAATGTTATTTTAGATAAACAATCATAAATTAAACGTTACTAGTGAGTAATTTCAAATGATTAGACGAATAATTTGTGTTTGTAGCTGATTTTTTATTATTCCGAAATTTCTATTACTTTTCGTGGCTTATAATTAATGAAGAATTATCATGTCCCACAGATTAGAGATATCTTGCTTCCACTACTATATTAAGAGCTAAGAGCGTCACTCTGGTTCGCTTAGATTATTTTCATTCCTTTTTGAGAGATGGTTAATGTGGTTACATTTACCGTACCTTGAGGTACTAAACACGATTTATTAAGTTTCACTTTAAATTTCATATCATTGCCTTACGGTTCAAACTTTTGTACTGTAATTTTTAAGAAATGTGTAAAGTCAGCAAATGTTTGATAGACTCTTCATTCAGACAACTACCATCTGAACTGAACTATATTAGTAACAAAATGGAAACAGACAGAATGATTTGGACATGCGATGTATCTTTACTTTAAAAAAATATAATGATACACGTTAGATTTTTTAATTAAACATCATTTTGTGGAATTGTTAAAACTTATTAAAGAGCGAACTACAGTAAATAACTATTTACACAGATAATAGGTAATTCCTTTGAGAACTATGTTCAACAACACAGAAAAGATACAACGGGAAAAACATAAGAATGCATTCGCCATCTAAATTCAAATGATAATACAGTTTATAAAATAAAATTGTTTATATATTATAATGTACCTGATGGATGGATCGTAGTCAGTCTGAGAACATCTGGAGTTGGATCGGTTAGGAACCTAAGTAGGAATAGACGAATATATAAAAGACATTCTCGTTGATAGGGGAAATAATATTTTTTAGAGCGTAGTGGTGGGGAAGCGATTAAGAGGGAATAAATATTAAAAAACGCAATTACAACCGATGGTTTAAGCAATAAGTGAAACAAACAAAAAAATACAGGTATCTATAAGTGAGGTTGGCGTTTATAGTTTGCTAGGCTCTACCTAGATCAAAGGTAGGGCTAGAACTAGTATCGATAATGATTGGAAATTCATGGATATAATAACTATCATTAAAAATTGTCCAAAATGTTCAACAGTAAATAAAACTGATTTACAGGGTTTTCATAGCTTACTTTTGGGTTTACTTGTTCAGTACATATTCATAGTACCGATAGATATAGGGGTTAAAAGTACATTAAAACATTTGAAAATACATAAAATACAATAAATACACAATATAGGGGTTAAAAGTACATTACAACATTTGAAAATACATATTTACATATTTATATTCGAAATTTAATATTTTACAAATATGTATTTGAGTATAATACAAGACTTCCTTGTTGAGAACAGAAAATTAAAAAAAATCCATACTAATATTATAAATGCGAAAGTAACTCTGTCTGTCTGTCTCGCTTTCACTCCAAAACTACTGAAACGATTTAAATGAAATTTGGCACACAGATAGCCCAGAGCCTGAGAAAGGACATAGGCTATGATTAGTTGGAAAAAAGTGTTGTAAATGGTTGAACGATATCTATTTAAGGTCTTCAACGAAATGCTAGTATTTATATAATTAGTAATTTAGTTTATGTCCATTTGGGCGATATTATATTTGAATATCTGCTTACGTGTACATAACTAAAAGGTTTTAGACAATTAATATACTGCTTCATCAATTTGTTATCAATACTTACTTTACACGTTCATCAAGCTCCATGGGATTGTTGTCTACATCTGTCTCAATTTAAGTTTCGGGTTTTTCGTGAGGCAGCCGATGAATAACAATAACAAAAAAAAAAAAGGAAATTATTACCCACTGTCTCTTGATTTCCTGCGCAAATACGTCTTTTATTATTTAATTTAATTAATTAAAATAAAAAAAAGGACATCCGATTTTGATCAAATTTTTCACACTGTTTGCAGTTTGATCGAACTTGAAAGATAGATAGTTTATATCTCATCTCAATTTGTAGTCGCAATATTTATGTATTGCAAATATTTTTTTTTATTATATGACATAGATTTATAATTATCTGAGTTCTATAAGGTTCTAACAGATGGCGCGGTGAGGTAAATTATCGGCTGGAATGAGTAAGTATCCAATACATGGCGCTATGTTAAAAGTCCAAGCGTTTCATATATGCTACAATTTATTTCACGTCACACATGTGTGTTCTAATTGACCTGGCCAAGCGTTGCTGTAGCTAAGGTATATGTTAAATTGAATATAAAATTAATAAAATCTAATATTCAACATTTTATGTTGATTTGAGATTAATGTCAAATTTTTACCAATCGATTTCAAATTTTGACCTCAATTTCAAATTGCAACCCAGTGGTTTCTTATGCTCGAGTGTTTGTTTGTTCTATTCAAAATCAAGCTGGGTGATGGATGGGACCGAATAAACATCGGATGCTGAAGAGTCGGTTTGTATGCTTTTCGTGTTGTTTGCTTACTTACATTTAGATTTGTTCTTTATCCTTCTACACCTGAAGATGATTATGCAGAGGACGAGTGTCACTATCAGGATGGATAGAGCGACACCACCGAATAGAAGAAGCTTGTACTGATCTCTCCACCACATCCTATTTCCTGTGATATATAAAATCCCTAAATTATTTAAATCTCTGCCGTGCCATTAACCCTGATCTTGATTAATTGCAAAATGGATTAATTTTTATGGTTTTATTACTAAATTTATATTATTACTTAATAATGTATGATACGAATAATCGGAGTTGGCTTATTTAGGTGTGGTAAAATTTATATTTTCTTTTAGAATAATGTTTTGAGAAAAAATATGAGACCATAACTATAGTAGAAAAACGCTATTCAGTGTAAAAAAAAAGGTAACATGGCACAGTCTATTATCTTCTTTAGAGGTTA